>JACEFZ010000979.1:0-32977 GCA_014155875.1 Cepaea nemoralis
CCACTACGTCGTCTGTGAGAATTACAGCAGCCAAAAGCCCGGCTAGGGGTGGTTGTCTGTAAATATTTTTCAGAATCCTCGCTGCTATCAAGAATCCTAGATGTATAGGCAGTCGTTGTCACCTGAGTTATGAAAGCCGGCTTGCCAGAGTGAGTTGCTGTACAGTGGTGATCATCTCGCTGAGCAAAAGAGTGAGAAAGACCAGCACGTTTTTTCTGGATCGTTTGAAATAAGAGGCTCAGGAAAAAGAAACCTTCAAGGCAAGTCGAATCAAGTAGAAACATTTTACTAACAGAGCAGTTGTCTACTTCTCGTTAAGATAGATTGCCTGGAGCGAACTAAAAGCCGCAGAATCCTGACCTTGAGACTTTTTGAGGAATAAGAAGAAATGGAAAGCTCATTAACAGCAGCGATACCGCTAAAGAACTCTCGGAAGTGGGAGAGGCAGACTGGGCTGCCGACCTACTGAAATTATCGCTTTCCTGAATTACACCGATTCTCAAGACGTCGCTTTGATGTGCCCTGTTATCAGGTGAATAGAAGGTGCAAGGCTGGTAGGGACCCAACCAAGGGTTGAAGTTACTGAGAAGAAGCTACCTGAAGTGCGTGATCGATTGGAGGAGCATTTCAACTAACACAGACTCCTGGCGTTTGAATTCTACCTGACAACGAACGTAGAAGAATCCGTCTTTCTTGGATCGGGAGCAAATTAGGGTAATTGGTGAACTTTAAATATTATTTTACGTACAATTGACTAGTTGAACAATTCTGTTGTGTAAAGTAAATACGATCATATTGTTAATTTAGCTGGTTACAAATGTGAATTAGATTTGTTGGTGCATACAGAAATATTGCAGCATAGCAGACTCATCGCAGCACAGTAGAGAAACAGGCATAATTGAGAATTATTTCGGCTGAGCTCAAGACGAGTTTTTTTTTCCAGGTACCAAGGAATATGCAGAAGAAGAAGTAGAAATATTGTTTCAAGCTTGATAGAAATTACAAAGAAGTTAATATGAATTACCTATATGTAGAATTACAACGTATTAGTACATGGTTGGGAGAGTTAAAGATAGCAGTTAATGAAGTAGAGAATTTTGTAGAAACGTTGAAGAACAGAACGACTAGACAAGACCCTTATAGATTTAAGGTAGACTACAATAGAGTAGGAAAGAATAACAGGAGACAGCCACTGCTTGATAAAGACAGAAGACAATATAGTTATGACGAACCAAGGCCTAATGGTTATAGGGTAAAAGACGGTGAGAACAGACGTAATGGTGAAAAGTCGGACTGGTATAGCTGTTATAGATACAAGAATGGTCCTGAGAGAGACTTTTCCAAGAAATTATGGAAATGGCCATCCCATGGCAAGACTGCTAGGAAAAAACGTGACGACTGGTTTGAACAAAGACGGAGACAGTATCTGAAGTCAGGGTCAAAGAACAAAGTGGAAAACGTAAGTGAAAATTCAACTATTCCTAAGGTGGTTGCCAATATGACTGTTAGACAGGAAAAGAAAACGACGGTGTTAATAAAGAGAATAGACCGAGAGACACAGACGCAGACAAGTAATACGATAAATGATAGTACAGCAGACACATAGGGATACTGTAGAGAAGACAACCCAGGTACAGTCAATTAAGAAAATAGAAAAGGGAACGCAAACTATTAAGACGGTGGAAATTGCGGAACCACCTCAGGTGAAATTAGAAAAAGAAGACACAGTTGAAGTTAAGAAAGATAGACAGACGAGAACCAAAGACGAAAGGAAACCAAAGAGGAAAAGTATTGAAGAAAGAAATAGTAGTATGATAGTTAATAGAGGTACTGCCATGTCAAGTTCCTCAGGTATAGACATGAAATTTATCCCCAAATGGTGTAGAAATATTAGGTGTGAGAGTTCAGGTTACGGAGACGATGTTTCTGCCACCGCATGTTATAGTACGCGCCGTGATGCAACTGTGAATACTGATGATTCGGAGAATGAGAGAATTGCACTACGAGCAGATCCTGAATCGAAGCGTGATGTTCCCTCATACGGTGTAGTTGCTGGTGGACAGACGGACAGAGTTTTGGTTAGTGACTCTTTAGAACTAGATACCAGTTTATATGACAGGAAAGTAGGGAAGGCTAAGAGACGAATACCAAGAAAGAGAAAGAAAGTCAGACGTTCTAAAGCCGACTATGGGAATAGGGTCGACGTGTCTGCAGTAAATTATTATGAGTCTGATGAAGGAACTATTATCAGTGTGTCATCTGAAGACGAGATGGGGAAGTGCAAACGTTACGTAAGGTATACAGGAAACAGTGAGCAGACCGACGCAAATAAAGGAAATAGAAAGAAATCATTTAAGAAGAAGAATAATAATAGACAGATAGCGGGAATTTACTCAACGACAGAAAGTGACTTAAGAAAAATAGAGGAATATATGACCTTAAGACCTGAGTACTTTAACAACAGGTTAACAACAGATAGTGAAGATGACATAATAAAAGAAAGACGTACTAATGTACTGAGAGACAATGAAATATTTAACTTGGATACACTCTATAACTGTTAAAATTCCTTGGGTGACGAAGGACATATGGAATAGTTTTGGCTTATGAGAAGAATTGCGGTTTGAGCATATAGATATATGGGTTGTCTAAAATAGGCAGATGAATTTTTTTGGTGTAGCATCACAGGGTAGGCGATAGTGTTGTTGAGGATAGAGAGTTACGGCAAATGATATTCTACGTGGATACCTAATACAGGATATCTTGTGTTTGGTTACGATGTAGGGAGAGTAAACAAGGTAAAAATACTCCTTTGTCCGGAATGGATAGATACAGAGAGTTAATCACGTCGAGTGATGTATAACTGGTGTGATTAAAGTAGAGTAGATTCAGCACAGAATTAGTGGAGGGTGAGAGATAAACTAAGTATGAATGTTCGTACTAGAAATGGTTCGACTCAGAGCTATGACGTGATGTCTGAGATAGTTTCGCTTGGTGGTTTAAGAAGTAAGTATAGTATTGTTGACAGATGAACCGGGAGTGTCTGGTGAGGAGATATAAATTGAGGAGGAATTGAATATCCTGTGTAAAATAGCCAGTTGAACGCGAGAATATTAAGAGTAAAAGACTGTAGAAGTTGGTGCTTGAAGAATACGAGTTACGTCGTGCTTGTGGAGAAAGAAGAGCTGATTAAAACTGAGAAAGTTGTTGTGAGGAGAAGTATAGAATGATAGTTACGAGGTTAGGGGCTCAGCGGAATGAGGTTTGTTTTGAAGAGATAGTTGATAGTGCTGTAAAAGAGACATAAGTTGCGAGAGATAATGTATAGGTTCTGACCTTCGTAAAGGAGTGAATGGTTGAGAAAAGTAGAAATAAGAAAGCAGTGAATTGTGAAAGTCCTGTGGAGTAATTCGTCTGGTTATGCGTTGTTCATACGTGAGTATAACTGTAGACAAACGTGTTCGTCGCACTGAGTGAAGCAGGAGTGAGGTTTTGAAACGTCATCAAATGTCAATGTGGGTGGAAGTAATCGACACGCTTAGGCTTGGTAGTTGTTGATACATGGTAGTCCGATTGTCCAGAGAGTTGAATAGCCTTATTACACCTGTTGTCAATGTCATCTTCTGGTTTGCCATTTGATGATATTATACTTCCTAGGCACTCGAGACTTGTTTCGAGAAATGTTCGTTTAGCTAAATTGTTGTTGGTTGTGCTTCTTTGGTTATAGTCGTTGCCTCTGTGTTGCTTGTGCTGACTTGTGATGTCTTTTGTTTGGAATGGGTGATCTTGGACGGAAATTATGGAAGTTGTATGACAGGTTGGCGGAAAGAGAGTTAACATTCTGAATGACGTTTCATAAAACATGTTTAGTATTCTTGACAGGGACATGTCGAAGCAGGAATGCCTAATACTGAGAAACGAGAAAAGTGAGGTCTGCTGTCAATTATAAGTGGCGTGGGTTGCTGTTCTGAAAGAATCCCGATAAATAAGAAGAAGAGTGAAAGATACGGAGGTAAACAAGGTTAGTTAAATGAATGTTGGAGAACGTGTTCCGATAAGGGTGACCGGTTTGATTATCATCACGATGCAAGAGTGCTAGGAGAGACTTGAGGATAGCTTAGAGTAGTGGTGAGATATAGAAAGTACTGATACAGGAGAAGGAAATGTTAATTGCGTCGGATAGACGAGAAACTTAAAAGTAGAATTGGTACGGTAGGTAGATGTATTGGTGAGAGGTCTATAGTAAATAGACAAAATTTTTGCTGGTCGTAGTAGAGTGGAGATGCCGTGGTTAACGGTAATGATTAAGAAGTTGTAGTGATGCTTGGTACAAATCCAAGGGAAACAATTGGTGTGCCGATGCCACAGGTTCTATTAGTAGATAGATGACGGCTGGTACATTGAGATGACATTGAGATAGTCCGTCACACTTAGTAATAGATAAAAATGAGTTGACCTGTAGTTTACAGTATGGCTTAAGATATTCCAGATATTGTGATGTGTTAGGAGTTGGTTTTGTAAAAGATAAAATGTTGTGAGGGGAGATAATCAATGTTTGATTTCCAGAAAAAGGTACGGTCATTTGTTAAGTAGTGATTTTGGTTGAGGGGAACAAGTATTGTTCCACGCTATGATGATCTGTAGTTAACAGATATATATATATATATATATATATATATATATATATATATATATATATATATATATATATATATATATATATATATATATATATATATATGTATATACGTATTTTGGCATTAATGCTTGGCATTGAGTTGTTTTGTTTTATAACAAAATAAGCATGACTTGTGTGAATAGATATGTGTTACATTGGTTAGTATAGGAGGCCAATGTTGCTGGGTCACTTTACGTAGTTAATTCTAAGTGAATTATATTTTTTTGAAAACCTTACCTTTAGCGAGAAGACAGTTGTTTTATTGAATCTGAGTTGTTAATGCCTCATATATAATATGTTTTTTTGCTTGATTTGGTCCTGTAAAATGATTGTTATTATTTGATTGTAGAATAGGATTATTGTGTTCTTAGACTTTTGCGTACAAACTATTGGTCCGTAAAAGAGACCAGTAGTATTAGGTAACAATAGATTAGGATGTATGTTGTATTATTTTAATATATGTTTTTCTTTGAATGAGTTAATACCTTTAATTGATATGAGGGGACACATAAATGATGTTATAAAAACTTGGGGGGGGGGGGGTATGATGTCCTGTTTTGATTTTATTTCGCTTAACTCATAATTTAAATAAGTTGTTTTGTGTATTAGGTTACCTTGTTAGCAAATATGTTACAAATTTAATTAAGTAAGTTTAATTTTCAAATAGTTATGGTGTTGGCTAGAATAGAGAAAATACATGGGGCTTTATTTAAGACCCTTCGTTCAGAAAAGAGTTAATAAAACTACTGAGAGCTAATAGATAGACACATTCTCTTTGTGAAGAATAAAGTTCATGGGTATTCGGTTGCTGTGATATGGCTATGAAGTGTTGGAAACATACGACGGGGTTACTACACAAGTAAAATGGTTATGGGGAATTTAAGTGAGCATTGAATGGAAATATATGGGGGAAGAAAAGATTAATGAATATAGCAGTGGGGTAAATGAGGGAAAAGTTTTGAATATAGTTTCCATGGGGTCAAAAGAGCCATGATATACACGGGATTGCTAGTTTATGGAAGAAGAAGTGGGTAACGAGTTACCCCAGACAAATAGTAAAACATGAATTGAATCCATGGTTGAGTAGACACTGTGGATAGCAGTACAATAGTAAAGGGTTGTAAGTGTGAGAAATGAACATTGTGGAGACATAATGACATGGGGTTTTTGAGGGTTCGTGATATATGGACTGAGATAAAGTTGATTGCAAGCAGTCACAGACAGGAGTCAGGGGTAGTATATTGTTGCTGTGGATAACGGCATAAGTGGAGGTTTTAATTGATATGCCCATAATAAATGGACAGTAAGGGGTCGCTGAAATTTTCGGCGAGATTAAGAGAGAATTCTGAGTGAGGTTTAGGAGAAGATTAGTTATGTGAGGTGATGTGTATAATGTTGGAAGAGGTCTTGAGGGATAATGGACCTTTTTAATTGTGTCCTCGGGATGTGTTTTGTGGTTAACATTACAATGTGAGGTTGAAGTAAGGTTCAGAGCCATAAAATTAGTAGTGTCTGTAATATATAGACATTTGGGGAGTGAATAATAATTTTTGATGGTTGGTATTTGATGCTGTAGATAGCAGCGTAAACTGTTACCATAATGAGTGGTACTATAGGAGATATAATTATTTTAGACTTTATTACATAAAGTCTCAAATGACATAGGGGGGTAAAGGTGTGTGATTTAGGTGAGTGTGGTTTTGTAAAGGAGTGTGGTTTAGGTGACTGTGGTTTTTTTTTTAGAAAGAGTTCTACTTCTTTGAATCTCCGGTGCGCACCGATTCTTTGTCTTTCTATCGTGTGAGAGTGATTTCAAGGTTGATTGAAAGTGGAGAATTAGTAGGGTTGGTGATGACAATAGGGAGTTGGTATATCAGAAGAGTACAGCGTTTGAAATTTTAAGCGGATTGCTTATGAAGAAGAGAGAATGTTATTTTCAAAAGGTAACAATATGTGTTATGATGTATTGTATGAAGTTGAGATTTAAATGTTATTGAGGATATGTAGATAATATGTGTTATAGTTTGAAGAGTTCAATAGTACGTTACTATGTGGACAGGGAAAGAGTTACGAATAGATTTGTTTTACTTAAAATAAAGTTGGTTTGGGGAAGATTAGAGGAGTTATGGGAGGTAAAGAAAGAGAGGGAATAGAGTAGGGGGATTGGGAGTAAAGACTTTTTAAGGGAAAAAGTCTTTCGAAAACATAGGAAGGTGTAGCAGTATGTGTATATTGGGTGGGCAAAACTACAGCACGCTTGAGCATCAGGATGGAATGGGAAGAAAGATGCTCAAGTCGTGACGTAGTTTGTTGTTAGGAGGCAGTCAACATCTGGGCCTGGAGAAGAGAAGACGCCATGTTGTATGAAGGTTGTAGAAGTTGTCATCAAGATGAAATAAATCTCTATTTATACTCAAACAAAGAACTCGTTAGTCCTATTTATCTGTGCGCTGTTACAGTGGCTGTGTCACCAGGACAGCAAGCCATCCAGGCGATGAGGACAGTGCTATTGATCTGGCGCTAGTTTCACCTTCACTCACTACAGTGTGTAGATGGGGTGTCCTAGGACACCATGGCAGCGACCACCACCCTTGCAGCATATTGGTGGAGAAAGGCAGAACCAGGCAGCACAAGCTAAAGGTAAAGACGTTCCAGTATGACAGTACAGGGCAAGATGTGGTGAGCAAAATAAGACGTGACAAGCGCAGAACGTTTCAGGGCAGGAGAAAAAGCTGGGAGCAGCCACCGTGGTGGAGTTTCGAGGTGGAGAAGGCTTGGGTGGATAAGCGTAGTGCTGTAAGGAGATGGCAAAATGCCAAGAAGAACAGAGCTGGCCATCCTAGTCCCTGCTTGCACTTAGAAAGAGAGATGCACACAAAAGTAAGCTATTTCAAAAAACTGGTCAAGGTGGTTAAAAGCGAAAAATGGGCAGAGGTGTGTCAAAGAGTAAGCACAGACAAGTCACTGAAATTGTTCTGGCGACTACATAAAAGCATGAGTGGGGTAGTCAAGAATAAGAGCATTTCTGACTTCCAAGGTGCTGACCTCATCTGGCAGAGGACTGATGAGGACAAGGGCAAAGCCCTCTTTGAACTCTACCTTGAGCAGAGCAACCAGACAGACATGGGAGGCCGGAATCTGGCCAAGGAGGTCACCTCAGACAGATGCAAGGCCCAGAACACTTCGGATGAAGACACAGTGACAGTGAAAGAAATCAAGGCTGTGCTTCGACGATCAAAAAACAGTGCTCCAGGTCCTGATGGCATAAGATACGACGACATAAATAGGTGTACCGACAATGAGCTAGAGAAACTAGCAGACATGTACAACAACAGTATAGGGAGTGCTAGCATCAAGGAGGAATGGTTACATAGCTATCTGATTCCCTTGCCGAAGCCTGACAAAGACCACAAAAAAAATTCAGGGATATCGAATTATAACCATGCAGAATACAGTAGGCAAGCTGCTGGAGAAGGTAATTGCCAGGAAAATATCAAGCCAACTAGAGAGGCAAGGTGTTTTCCCACCTACCCTGGGTGGGTACTGTCCAAAAAGAGAAACCTGGACCAATGCAGCAGTCTTTGCCCATGATGTCTATGAAGGTTTCCACTCAGGCACTGAAACTGTTGCTGCAGCGATTAATCTTGAGGACGCATACAACAGAGTACCACTGGATTTTTTAATGTTTCAGCATGCAGGGCGATGCGCTACCTTCTTGATTTTCCAACCATTGAAGAGAGAATGCAAGTTTGCAGGGCACGCGCCTGCCTCGAAGTGCCTACACCGGCAACCGTCGAGGTATCCACTCAACTCGTAATAATGCAAAACAGCAACGAAGGACGAGGAATTAACTTGCGTCCTTACCTTGAATACAATGATAATCAACGGCACAAGTCAAGATCTCAAAGCGCTACCAGAAGTTTATTCCGTGGCAGACATGTGAACATTAAACTCACGTAGACCTGTAGGTTGACCCCTATAGACAGGGTCGGCGCCTACTTTACTGATCCACCGATGAGTGTTCAGTCTACTGCGCTCTGCTTGACGCCCTGATCCACTGATTCCATTTAAGCTGTAATTCCACTCTAGGTTTTTCCGCCCGGTTACTTCACTGCGATATTATCATCAACAGATCCCTCTCCTGACTCATAGCTGTCTCACGCTCATATCATCGCGTCCAGAGGTCGCCTCACACAGATCCTTTGAAACACGTCCTTGTTCGAAAGCACAATCACAGCGTCTCCCGTTGCTGTCTACTGACGTTGTCCACATTCTCCTTGGATTCATTTGTTTACGTCCACTTTCGTGTCCGAGTGGGGAATTCCCATTTCCCAATTTATACTTTTCGTGGTGGGTCGTGCCGCCGTATGGCATAATGCCCCCTCCCAGATAAAAAAATGTGTAACATTTTTTTCCTTTTAACTATATGTGTATAAATATATTGTATAATCATAACTAACTATAACCATAATAACAACAGACTAGTACTTGGTTGTCCCTGTTTATCTACCCTAAAAAAAAATAAAGTTATACGACGGGCACGCCCACCTGTCCAAACCCAACGTTGGACGTCGTGTGGCTGATCATGGGGATCAGACCAACTAATAAACATATTAGTCCCTACTTGTCTCAATAGATAAGTGTGTCCTAGCTCTAGGTATTACCATGAGTTTTCGGACGAGGGTAATCATGGGTTTCCAAGTAGATCATCCTCATTGTTGATTATCGTTGCTGTTATTATTGTATACTCCATATATTTTCCTTCTTACAATTTTTCCATCTGTGGGTAGGGTGACATGTGCTCCACGAGAATCCTCAGAAATATTTTCACTTTTGTGGATATGTTGAGAGCGATGACTGATTATTATGGATCTTCATGTAATAATGACACGTAATACAATTAATTCAACTAGAGATTCATTCTAATGACTTAACCTTATAATCAAATACTTTCCCGAACAATGATTAATTAACCCAAAACCATACTATAATATTTCAATTAATCAATACTCAATTAACTAACATTTGTTATTTAACCACAGAATTACAACATGTAAATTAAAATGTTCACTGTCCATAAGTTCACTTCACAGTTACAATACTTGTATGCTCGAATCCGTGTCCGAATAACCAATGTTTGAACAACCGAGCGATCACACATTGAGTAGATACTTCCAATGGCGTAGTTATTCATTCATACACTCTGTCAATATGGAAAAATTGCTACCATGTGTATCTATATCTACTAAATCACATCTTACATTACATTATATATTTTGTCAATTAATGTAACATTGTTATTCAATAAGGTGCGTTTAGAATTTATGTTTATTAAATTTTATAACACTCATAAAAGAACAGAACATTAAAATATAATTAAAGAACCTATAACATAGATCTGTTCCTCTATTAATTATAATCGACTGAGAATGTCTCTGATTGACTGATTAAAATCTTGCAGACATAGAGTTGTGAAGAATCATACCTATTAAGATTCAAGACATCTAAAAAAAATTAAATCAGGATATAATATTCAACAAGAATAAATATTGAAATCACATAATATGCTTATAAATTTAATAATGTTCTCTATTATAAACATAATTATCAAAGAATAGAGAATCGAACTATTTCTAAGATGAATTATAGAATTATTAGATAGTGTGAACAATTCTGACAAGTGATACCTTGCATAACTAAGTAATAAGACCTAAGATTCTAATGTGTCTGTAGTGTATGTGACCCTAACCTTTCATCCCATTTTATTTTCCTTTATTTATTTTCTTCCATTCAATTTTTTTTTCTTTCTTTCTTTGTTCAAATCTGTAAAATCTCTCTTCTGCACTCATGCCAATATTTGTACATTGTATTGATTGAAACAATGTTGTTGTCTTCAGTCTTGTGTATCTTCTGTAATGCATATGCTGTAACGACGTATGTTTGTACTGAGTGTGTGTAACTTTCATTCTGTTTTTGGGATTTTTAACAAAAATGTCATTGAGAAACATGTAATCATGTTTGATTTGTTTTGTAACAACAGTTATGACTTTGTATAATTCGCAATTATTTACTGTTGTGTTATCACGTATGTCTACAGTTGATGTACCCTGTTCTGTTTGCGTGTTTTCTTCTTTAATTTCTTCTTCTTCTTCTTGTGTTGTTTGAGTTTGGGTACTTGTGAGTGTCTCGTCAGGTTTGCGTTCGATGGTTACTTTCTGAACGAAATCTCTGGCGTTTGGTTCTTCCACTATTGTAGCAGATACCTTACCTGTGTGATTATTTTTCTTTTATTTCATACATTTGTCTTTGTTTCCTTATTCGCTCCTTCCAAATTGTTTCCTTTGCAAGATTCTCCTCTTGAAGTGCGAGTCGTTTTTTCTCGATTTCTGTTTCTGCGGCTAATTGTCTTGCCTTTAATTCTGCCTCTGCTGTTTATCTGTCTTTCTACCATCTCTCTCCTCATTGCAGATATCTTTTCACGTTGCAAAGCGAATTCTTTTTCTCTAGACTCTATTCGTTCGGATTGCAAGGCTACCCTCTTTCATGTTCGTTTCAAGAACCCATTTCTTTTCATGTTCGTTTTCAAGAACCCATTTCTTTTGTCGTTCCTCCCCTCTCACGTGCAGCTTGAGCTCTATATTCCTGCATGACCCAATTCCTGAGTTCTGCTCCAGCCAATCCATTCTTCTCACCCAATTCCATGATTTCTTGTAGTGTAGACATCTTGTCCTACCTGTAAACTGAGCTATCTAGCTGAAATACATAGCGAAGTGGCAAGAGAAGAAAAAAAAAAACTCGACAAATTTACAATAAGGTTCTTCGCGGAACAGAGTAGTTATTGACTTAAATAATAAGTCCTGTGGTATCAATGTCGACCCGAAATATCAACTTAATTGACACGAATACTGTCACGTTGACGATCACCTAAGAATATATACGATAATTATACGAACCGTGACATATATAAGCCACAAAATAATTATGGGAAAATATGTTCAATATAAGGAATATAAATATATAAGTACAGCGGACCAACACTAATACTGACAAAAGACGATTGACGTAAGACAAAAGTACATATTTTCATTCATAAAAGACAAAATTAATCTTGAAATTTAAGTGACAACACGATAAACACTTTATATATTACTCACAATTACGATACTCTTATAATGAATGCAATATATATGTAAACCATATGAATAATGTGAGAATATAAAAATATATACATATGACACTAGATAATTAACAGTCACGGTAGACGATTAACGAGGGACGAAAATACCAATCAATGTTTCAACACGACAACAAATACTTTCAGACTTAGATTCAACATAACATACTACTGACTTATCATACAAAACAAACGGTTGTTAATTATAATAAATTTTGACATAATTGAAAATACGACACCTTATTAAACTTTAAAAACAAAATCAATGTCACACCAATTGACAATTACAACAGGTACTGGCCTTAAGAAAATTGCGGTGTCGGTGTCCTCTACGAATTTCCAAATGTTCATTCCATGCTCGACTGTTTCCAAATGCTCGAATATATTTGTTTTCTGCAGTCGACAATTAATGGAGGTTCTCCTCAAAACACAATATCAGGTAAATTGACACGATGGTGTAATGCACTTACACCAGCACCTAGACCACGCGGTCTGTGACCGACTGACAAAACCTAGTCGGTTATGGTGCCACCCGTCGAACTTTGAGTTAAATTTGGGTATATGATGTAACGATACCCACAGTAGACTGGTGTGTGCTGTCTTATCCGTCCTTCTATTCCTCTATGATGACGTGTGTAGTGTCTCCGTAATGTCCCATATGTAGTGTTGGCGATAAAGAATGCGATATTATGTGCAGAAACTTCGTGTCCGTTGATCCTATGCCAGTGAGGTGTCCGTGACGACTGAAATGTCGCTAGTAAATCCTTGCTCACTTGGTATGGCGGCGCAATGTGAGTCTAGTATCCGATAACGGCATCATAATATGAAGTTGAAATAGTGAAGGTTGCGTGCGGGAATATTGTGGGGCAGTGTCAGTGAGGAAAAATGTCCTGAAAGGGTTATGTGGAGGGACAAGGTTTGGGAGTAGTGTCGTTCATTACAAAGTAGGTATGTTCGTTTTCCACAGATTATAAAAGTGCACCTCCGAAATTTACCGGTGACCCACGCTCCTCAACGTTGTCATGTTCAGTATACGATATATATCTCTGACTGCAGTGTAACTTGCTCTGCTCTGTCCCCAAATTCTGATAGGATAATTCGTATATAATGTCTTCTGTTTCGGAGTTCCTCGATAATGTGGGGTATGTAACAATTCAACCCACAAATCGTTATTATTGTATTACTTCAGCAATGGAGTTGCGAGAATAAACAATTAATAACTTCTGAGCAGTTTCCAACGATCAGTTACTGTGAAATGTCAATCTATTAATAGCTTAATGTGACAGCGCAGTGTTTCTCGGGCTCTCAATGCCTACTATGATGGTTATAAGTATATTCCATATCGACCATGGTGTCAAACGTTTTGTATGGCTTGTGTCTATTGTTTATCTTCTTTTCCAAGGTAACATCAAAGCTATAAGTGTCACACATTCGTTCTAAATATAATGTTCTTAAATATCTTATAATCTCTTTTAATGTTCGTTGTTCAGAACTCTTTGATAGCACTGTGCTGTGTTTAATATAGTGCAGTTTTGCGCGTACGGTGCATTCTGTCTGTGTAATTATTATACTGTTATTGCAATTCTTATACGCAACGGTGTTATTACAGTACTACTTTCTCACTGTCTTGACATCTAGTCGAACTGGTTGTTCTTGTGAAATATAAACTTCTAACTTACTGTTGTAACTTGTAAACTGTATGATCTTCCAGTTTACTTATTCCTGTTCTTCTCCATTTTGTGACGTCCAGTTTGTGTGTGATTCGTGTAGTGTGGTGCAACTCAAGATGTTGGCGTGCAAATGTTTCTACGCTCAGCTGACTGAATCTGGCAGGAATTTCGTGTTGACAATTTCTTTTATGCAGCGAGTCCAGTGACGACCCCCATATGCCTCGAAGTGCCTACACCGGCAACCGTCGAGGTATCCACTCAACTCGTAATAATGCAAAACAGCAACGAAGGACGAGGAATTAACTTGCGTCCTTACCTTGAATACAATGATAATCAACGGCACAAGTCAAGATCTCAAAGCGCTACCAGAAGTTTATTCCGTGGCAGACATGTGAACATTAAACTCACGTAGACCTGTAGGTTGACCCCTATAGACAGGGTCGGCGCCTACTTTACTGATCCACCGATGAGTGTTCAGTCTACTGCGCTCTGCTTGACGCCCTGATCCACTGATTCCATTTAAGCTGTAATTCCACTCTAGGTTTTTCCGCCCGGTTACTTCACTGCGATATTATCATCAACAGATCCCTCTCCTGACTCATAGCTGTCTCACGCTCATATCATCGCGTCCAGAGGTCGCCTCACACAGATCCTTTGAAACACGTCCTTGTTCGAAAGCACAATCACAGCGTCTCCCGTTGCTGTCTACTGACGTTGTCCACATTCTCCTTGGATTCATTTGTTTACGTCCACTTTCGTGTCCGAGTGGGGAATTCCCATTTCCCAATTTATACTTTTCGTGGTGGGTCGTGCCGCCGTATGGCAGCGCCTACCTCAGAATTAACGCAAACACACAGCATCCACTGCATAGTGAAATTAGGAAGGTGAAGGGCAGCAGGTTAAAAAGAGGACGGTCGTGAATGGGTCAAGCCGAAGACATTCTTCAACAGGTGTGTTCACTTGAGGACTTAGAACCTGGCGAGGAGTGGGTGCAAGTGCCAACAGACTTCTGCACATCCTTTTCAGTTTGCATCCAACTAGATAGAAAATGCAGACAAGAAAATCCGGCTGCTGTGGAGGCTGAAGTACAAGCGTTGATTTTCGAGAATTCGCTAGACAGTGACGCGGTCATCTACACAGATGGGTCGGTCGTCCGACATGTGAGAAGCTCATGGGCCTTTACAGCTCGGGCCGGAGGGAGAATTGTGAAGGAGGACTCTGGTGCTTTCACTGAAACCACAAGTAGCCTGACCATGGAAGTCATGGCAGTAAGTAAAGCAATAACATGGCTCGAGACACAGACATTCACTAGGGCTTGTTTCCTTAGCGACTCAATGAACATGATCAAGAGGATAGAGGAGGGGATCTATCCGAAGAGAATGGTTGCTGCCTCTGGAGCGGTCTCGGCTGGCAAAGATTAGTTTCATCTTCGTGCCAGGTCATGCGGGAGTACAAGGAAATGAGCGGGCTGACAAGCTCGCAGGTGAGGCTACTGTGGAGGGCGGACGCGCCATGGACCAGGCTGACATTCTGAATGCTCTATGAGAAGTGAGACTTTTGCAAGAACCAAGTGATGACTGTGAATCTACAACAATGGCCAGACTGCGAGAGCAGCAAATTAAAAGAGGGGTGGCCAAACAAGAACACTACGCAGGAAGCCAAAGAAGATTGATAAACCAACACAGAACTGGCGTCGTTAGCCGCTACACGCTGCGGGATTTGCTGAGGAGGGGATCCGAGCACTTATGGACTGAATGGTCTGATGTGCAACGAGGATGATCTGTCGACTAACTAACTAACTAACTAACATAATATGTGATTGAATGTATCCTGCCAGAACAAAGAACGGTCAATTCATAGCCTTTTTTCAGGATACAATGGATTCTCTGCGCAGACATGGAATACTAGTTCCAGTTTCTATCTTATTGTGTTGGATAAATAAACCGCCTAGATTATGCCTTGACTTTGATGATTTATCAAACTACAAGGTTGATTCTTATATTTTGTTCTTGTAAATATAACATTTTCATTTAGAAGTGGAGTGAGCACTCAGTAACTATAAACATGTGAACAGAGTCTGCTTAACTGTACAATGTAAGTTTCACAGTAGCTTTGAAACATTTACACAGTTTTCAAAATTGTTATTGTGAGACCTGCATAGTTATTTAGTCTTGACAATATGTGGGGCTGGCCAGCACAAAGACGGGCACAGGACATTGCAGACATCTTGAGTATGAAAATGCATGAGGCAGGAGAACTGGCGAAAGATTGAGACATTTGTTTTGCTGGAATGTAATGAAAGCGATGTTCTGCAAAGAACCAGCTACATGATAATGATAATAATGACTGAATATACACTATTTTCCTTGTACGGATGTAGTGGACGAGTCAATGAGTCAGCATATCCATTGTAGACTCATCCCAATGTCTTTCAAACAGAACAATGTCAGTATAGAAATCAAGCTCATATTCTTGAATTTCTGAATTCTTTTTGCCAGACATAGATAAAGCATTGTGATCTTAGACATCAGCTCTTGAGCTGCCAGAGAGGATAATGAGCTTCATCCTGGAGACAGGCCAGCACGCCTGGCATAGTCCTTCATGACTCTCCACAGATCTCGGCCTTTGGTTTTCTGGATCACCTCCGCTGTTGATACTCCTCTTGCCATCATCTCAATCCATCCAACATCATTTCTCTTGGTCTGCCTTTGCCTCTATTCCTCTCGATCATTACAGTTGTTACGATGTTCTCCAATGCCTCTCTTCTCATCACGATGACCAGATAAGAGCGCATGTTCTTAAACATTCAGGTGTGCTGATGCCGAGGTTAGCGGTTCAGCCCCTACACCGGACAGCTGAACTAACATGTTGACCTGTCGTCCTTGACTTGGGGATGTTAATTACATGTACTCTGAAGTCAGAGTGGGTTCACCTGATGGTGATGGACACTTTTAATAGGGAAAGCTAACCCACACACAAAATTTAGTCCATCACTACTATAAATAGTGTAGCACTGGACTACACTTGAGTTCAAAGCGAGCGAAGCGAAAAAATAAAAAAAAAATCACATGACCACATAATGATGCTTGCCAATTTCTGATTGTTGTATATAATGTTCCAGTTTCATTAGACTCTTGCAGGCAGTTGTTGTTAGTTACTTTGGCAGTCCAAGGAATTCACAACAATCGTATCAGGAACCACATCTCTGTTGCTTCCAATCTATTCCTAATTTGTTGAAGTTACCACACACAGTCATTTTTTCTTTTAATGGTAATATGTCCAGTGTGTTAATGTAATGGTAATGTGTCCGCCTGTGTGCGGTCACTTGGACAGTAGTAATTGATCAGATGAAGGTCTGTATTGCCTGTCTTAAGTTTAAGTGACTGATACTCAGCTCCTTCCATGTAAACTTCAATTTGAGAAGCAGTGATGTTTTTTTTTACAAGGGTCAGTATCCCATCTTTTCGCCTGTCCTTCATCATTAAGCCGGGAGTGCAGGGAGTGGCCAGCAGGGGCCACGGAAGTGGAAATCCAGCAAATAATTCAGGACAATGCTCACTCGAGTGATGTGATTATCTACACAGATGGTTCGGTGTCAAGAGGTGAGAGAAGTGGCTGGGGATTCATAGCCAAAGCTAATGGTTGATGTTTGGGGCAGGAGAGCCTGGCATACGATACCACAACATCCAGCTTAAGAATGGAAGTGGAGGCAGTCACTGCGGCTCTCCGCTGGATGGAGAATACGACACACACACACATCGTGATTGTAACTGACTCAGAAAGCATGCTGACGAGGGTGAGGACGGGCAGACTTCGTGCGGAGTGGCTTGTTTCACTTCGGAGGCTACGGGTGACAAGTATCAACTGGATCTTTTCTCCGGGGCATGCCGGTGTGCTGGGAAATGAACAGGCGGACAGATTGGCTGGCTCTGCAGAACTTGGTGGAGTATTGATACATGACAAGGTAAACGTGGTTGCGGCCTTGTGGGAGCACGTGCACACCTTGGAGGAGCAAATGGATTACCATGGTCTGGCAAGAATGAGACAATGAGGAGTGACGAGGGGATCTGGCTGACGCTCAACGCTCAGAGGAAAGGTGAGACGGACTTATAATCAAATTGCTACTGGTACTATTAGTGTTGGAACTCTTTGCTGGCTGCTGAGGCTGGGGACGGAGCACTTATGGGAATGCCCCGAATGCTGTGATGTCGATTCCTAAATCAGTCAATCATCAATCAATCGCCTGTCCTTTCGGTCAAATCGGTAACACTGGTAGCCTCTGATTTTGAAGGATATGTTTTCTTTGAAGTGAGTTTCTTGCAAGCAACATACGCTTACTTTTTCTTGGTCCAAGATGTTTTCCAGTTTTATTGTTTTGTTGCTGACTCCCTCTGCATTCTACTGCATTATTTTTAGTCTTTGTTCGGTATGGCCAGGGTTTGGTAGACTGGGTTGACCTGGCACATTGTGTCTGCTTTAGGCTGGGTTGACCTGGTACCTTGTGTCTGCTTTAAGCTGGGTTGATCTGGGACCTTGTGTCTGCTTTAGACTGGGTTGACCTGGGACCTTGTCTGCTTTAGGCTGGGTTGACCTGGGACTTTTGTGTCTGCTTTAGGCTGGGTTGACCTGGGACCTTGTGTCTGCTTTAGGCTGGGTTGACCTGGGACCTTGTGTCTGCTTTAGACTGGGTTGACCTGGGACCTTGTCTGCATTAGGGTGGGTTGACCTGGGATCTTGTGTGTGCTTTAGACTGGGTTGACCTGGGACCTTGTCTGCGTTAGGGTGGGTTGACCTGGGACCTTGTCTGTGTTAGGGTGGGTTGACCTGGGACCTTGTGTCTGCTTTTCACTAGGTTGTCCTGGCACTTTGTGTCTGCTTTTGGCTGGGTTGTCCTGGCACTTTGTGTCTGCTTTAGGCTGGGTTGACCTGCGAACATGTCATTGTTTTTCTTAAAATCCCCACAACGAGGAGGATGGAAGCACATGACGACGCTGCCATGCATGGGAACCACTGTGACATCACAGCTCCCTGATTTATTCTTCTTTCTTTGCTTGAAATTTATCTATAACTGCAGTGTTGTCTCTTGTATGAATTTAACTGTCTTATTTTTAGTTCACTCAGTGATCCAGATAGTTTTATCTTCCACTGTTATTTCTCTGAACCAGAAGGTTTGCCTAGATGTTTTGTGTTTTTGTCAGTCTTCTCATAACATGCCCAAAAAATTGTGACTGTCTACGTTTAATGTCTCTAATCAGTTTACGATCTTCATTTGTTTCTTGAAGAACTTGTTCATTGGTCTTTCTGGCTGTCCATGGTATTCTTTGCATTTTCCTCAGAAACCACATTTCTACAGCCATCAGATGCTTTTCAGCTTGTCTGCTCATTGTCCAAGCTTCACATCCATATAAGAGCACAGGTTCTATGTAGCATCTCAACACTCTTTATCTCGTTTCAATTGACATCTTTTTATTGGTCAGTATGTTTTTCATCTTGCTAAAGGCTACTTTTGCCATGGCGATTCTTGTTCTAATCTCTTCAAGGCATCTCCCATCAGATGTTATTACTGTTCCGAGATAACTGTACCTATTCACTTTTTGAAGAATATTCCCATTTACTTGTATATTACATTGTGGTATTTCGTTCTTCCTAGTGACGACCATAATTTGTGTCTTTTTACAATTTAATTCTAACCCTAGTTGTTCACTGTGTGTAACAACTGCATCTGCTAAATTTTGCAGCTCCTGTTCATTGTCTGCAATCAAGACTGTATCATCTGCATATCTAATGTTATTGATGCATCGTCCCCCAATGTTGATTCCTTCCATATCTTCAATATTTCTGAAAATACTTTCACTGTACAGGGAAAACAGATCTGGAGACATTACACATCCCTGTCTCACACCTCTCTTAATAGGCTGATATTGGCTTGTGTGGGTGGGTAGATAGGAGATGTATGTTTTGATGAGTGGGTGAGGGATGTGTGGGTGTTAGTGGTTGAGGGATAAGTACGTGTGTCTAGGGATGTGTGAGGGGATGAGTGTATGGGTTGGGGATGTGTTTGTGGGTTGTGTGTGCGTGGATGGGAGGTGTGTGTTTGTGAATGGGGGATGTTTTGGTGGGTGGGGATGTGTGTTTGGGTGGGGAGATTGTGCATGGATGGGGATGTGTGTGTATATGGGTAGGGGTGTGTGGTTAAGGGATGTGTGGCTGGGGGATGGGTGAGTGGAGGATGTGTGGTTGGGTAGAGGATGTGTGGGTGGGTGATTGTATATGAGTAAGGGTGTGTGGTTACGGGATGTTTGGTTGGGGGATGGGTGGGTAGAGGATATGTGGATGGGTGAGTGTGTGTAGGTTAGGAGATGGTGGGGGATGGTTTGTAGGGGTGGGCTCGGAATCTTTGAGTGGACTGGGGGAGATGGGAGATTATGTGGGTGGGTGCAAAATTTGTCTGTGGGTAGGTGCAGAATATGTGAGTTGACGGGGAGCTGTGTATGTGTGGCTGAGGAATGTGTGTTTTGCTGGGTGGTTGGAGGTGTGTGGGTGGAGGAGGATATGTGGGTGAGTGATTGTTAGTGGGTAATGGGACGGGTAGAGGATATGTGAGTGGGTGGAGGGATGTGTGTAGGTGGACGGGGGATGTGTGGGTTGGGGAATGTATGTGTGCTTGGGGTGTGGGTGGATGGGATGTGTAGTGGGTGAGAGGTGTGTGGGTGGGGAGATGTGTAGATGTAGGGATGTGGTGGATGGGTGGGGGCATGTGTGTGTGTGGTTGGGTGGGGGAGTTGGAGTGAATGGGGAATGTGTGGGTGGGTGGTGGGTGTGTCTCAACATAGTAATATGTATTGTTTATGTTTACAAAATTCATGTGACAATGTTTTTTCCTATGCACTGTTGATGAAAGAAAGATGAGTGATTGGAAGGGCCGAATGTAAGACGATCCTGCGTGCCCAATTTGTTACCCTTTGAAAATAAAGTCTGTTTGTTTGTTTGTTTGTTTGTTTGTTTACTTCATTATCAACTCTTATGGCAGCTTGTTGTTTCCAATATATGTTTTTTACAAGTCTAAGGTCTTTTCCATCAATCGGTAGATCCTCAAGCATCCTTGTCATGTTGACATGTCTCACTTTATCGAAAGCCTTTGTGTAGTCAATAAAGCAAAGGTGTAGATCTTTGTTTACTTCTATAGAACGTTCGATTACGGTTCTCAGTATATACACAGCATTTACTGTACCCTTGCCTTCTACAAACCCACATTGTTCTTCTCTTATTTCAGGTTGTATTTTCCTCTAACTCTTTGCATGATATTTCTTAGCAAAATCTTTGTGATGTGACTCATTATACTAATTGTTCGATGTTGATCACATTCCAAGGCTCCGGATTTCTTTGGGATTGCAATAAATACAGAATTACATAACTTCTGAGGTTATAAAGCATGTAAATGTCTGTGGCATGGAGTAATTGTTCAGTGTATTAGACTGTACTTACTGTAGGTGTTCACATTTTTAGATTACACTTATATATGTAATAAATTGTCATGTGATAGATGATGCCTGCAGTGACTTCTCAGGTGCTATAGTACATTTACAGATTTTTGGGGGTTTATTTTTGCATATCCCTTATAGGACATTGCAGTCAACATCAGCATTTTTCAGCTTCTAGTGATGTACTAGGCAAGATTACGTGCAGTAGTTTGCCATTGCTTTCTGAGCGACCGACTCACATACCCCCATAAGTTACCAACGTGGTGAGAACCGGCGCAGGTTACGTTACTCATGAGATTATATGCGATTCATTTACAGTAACTGTTCATTTTATAGACGTTTAAACAAATAATTATTATAATATGTTGCCAGCTACTCTAATGTTTAACTAAATGTTCGCTGCTTGTGTGTTTCAGAAATACACCACTGTTACCAGAGTTGTGACTTCCTATTTCAGATAAATGCAGCCACAAATAGAGAAGATGGCATCTGATCACATGAAATTGGAGTTTGTGAAACAAGAACTTCCTGATGTGTTCTATGATTACAAAACTCATGACAGATTCAATAACATGGTAGGCATGGAAGGTTGCTGCAGCCTTGAAGTACATGGCAGGACACACAGACACAGGATCAAGGGTGGCTGAAAATAAAATAACTCTTGCTCACCATGAACAAATATCACTTGATGATAGCAGGACTGAAAATAGTTATATAACTTCAGTAAAACATGAGGAATGGGATAACATATCAGAGTGTGTGTCAACTACTAAGGAAATTAACTCTAAACTAAGGTGTGTGGCTAATCATACTGGTGAATTACAAACTATAGAAATACCAGTGACATGTACACAGATCTCTGGGAAGTCTCTTGATTATCAAGATAGTTTTACCAGTTGTACTGATCAAAGATTGAATCAAGAAGCCACGACTTACATGTCTGAAGTTTGTGATCCAAACGCTGGTGCAGATATATATTTAAACAGAAATATAAGAACAAATTCAGTAGAGAAATCTTACAAGTGTGATGCTTGTTGTACATCTTTTACTCAAACTGGCCATTTAGTGAACCATTTAGAAATACATACTGGAGAAAAACCTTACAAATATGATGATTGTGATGCATCTGTTACTAAAGCTGGCAATCTGAAGTTCCACATAAAAACACATACAGGAGAGAAACCTTACAAATGTGATGATTGTGGGGCATCTTTTAGTACAGCTGGAAGGCTGAAGCTCCACAAAAGAACACATACAGGAGAGAAACCTTACACATGTGATGATTGTGGTGCATCGTTTACCCATGCTTCTAGTTTCATTATCCACAAGAGAACACATACAGGAGAGAAACCTTACAAATGTGATTATTGTGGTGCAACGTTTACTCACGCTTCTAATTTGATGTACCACAAGAGAGCACATACAGGAGAGAAACCTTACAAATGTGATGATTGTGGTGCTTGCTTTACTCAGTCTGGCAGCCTGAAATGCCACAAAAGAAAACATACAGGAGAGAGACCTTACAAATGTGATTATTGTGGGGCAACTTTTACTCAAGCTTCTGAGTTGATTTACCACAAAAGAAAACATACAGGAGAGAAACCTTACAAATGTAATTATTGTGATGCAACTTTTGCTCAAACTTCTAATTTGATTAACCACAAAAGAACACATACAGGAGAGAAACCTTACAAATGTGATGATTGTGGTACAACTTTTGCTCAAACTTCTAATTTGATTAGCCACAAAAGAACACATACAGGAGAGAAACCTTACAAATGTGATGTTTGTAGTGCAACTTTTACTCAATATGGCAGTCTGAAGCTCCACAAGAGAACACATACAGGAGAGAAACCTTACAAATGTGATAATTGTGGTGCATCTTTTACTACAACTAGCAGTCTGAAGCGCCACAAGAGAACACATACAGGAGAGAAACCCGACACATGTTAGATTGTGGTGCAACTTTTACTCAAGCTCCTTGTTTGATTAACCACATAAGAACACATACGGGAGAGAAACCGTACAAATGTGATTATTGTGGTACAACTTTTACTCAGACTGGTAGTCTAGCTCCACAAGAAAACACACAGAGGAGAGAAACCTTTCAGATGTTGTGCTTGTAGTGCATCTTTTACTAGAGCTGACATTCTGAAGTTCCACAAAAGAACACTGTGAATAAAATTTGGTGGAACTGCGGTAAAGCTGTGAAAGTGTAAACAATATAAAATGACACAAAGTAGTGCAGCTTTACATAACAGAATTAAGACACATACAGGACGTTTGCGGCGATTAGCCTTCGTCAACAAACAAACACATTCACAAACACAACATACAGTCAAGGAGATCTCCTGTGACTACATCAGAAGGTGACGACAGGACGAGAAGAACAAAAGGATGAAAAAATGAAAGCAATGAAGAGAAAATGAGAACTGAAAAAAATGTTCATACTCACCTCACAGTTCCGATCTGTAAGCAACTCAGAAAATCTCTGATGTGTTCTTTTTATACCCGGTGATAGGTGTTACGGTTCAGTGAACACATTGAAAGAAGGGGAGGGGGGCGGAGGCAGGAGGGTAACTAGTCTGGTAGGGGTATCTGAGCAATCTCAGTGGATGTACTAATGAAGCATGAGGTGGCGCAAGCATGATGGGGGTACTAACCAAAACCCCATTATATACTCATATATGTTATTATGAGGCGAGTCCTAAAGTCTGTGTGGACTGATATGCGTGAACGCACATACACACACATACACCGCTCAACAGACATAGTGCTAGTGTATATGGGCATGTGCAAGGTATATATAAGAAGAGAGAGAGGTGGAGGGAAAGAAAGAGAGAGGTGGGTATTGCTCCTGTTACGTGCATCATGGGGTATGCAGAGTATGTCTGTCTACAAATATGAGGCTTCACTCATACTGTTCCCTATGACATAAGGTAAGGTTGATTGTTATACCACGTATTATAAGATCATATCGCCCAATGCGTGTGTTATTGGGGTTGTATAAGATCCAATCACTGGTAATACACATGATATGGGTAGGCACAGAGAAGCAAGATTGTTTGGAGAGAGGGGGGGAGTGCCTGCGACATACCACATGAGGTATGCGGAGTAGGTCGGTCTACAAATACGAGGTTTCACTCATACTGTTCCCTATGAAATAGAGTCAGCAAGGTTGATTGTTATACAGCGTATTTAAGGATCAAATCACCCAGTGCTTTTTTATTGGGGCTGTATAAGATCAAACCACTGGTAATACACATGATGTGGGTAAGCACAGAGAAGCAAGATTGTTTGGAGAGAGAGAGAGAGGGGGAAAGTGCCTGCGACATACCACATGAGGTATGAGGCGTAGGTCGGTCTACAAATACGAGGCTTCACTCATATTGTTCCCTATGAAATAGAGTCAGTAAAGTTGATTATTATACAATGTATTTTAGGATCACATCACCCAGTGCTTGTGTTATTGGGGCTGTATAAGATCTGACCACCGGCAATACAAATGGCATAGGTAGGTATAGAGAAGCAAGATTGTGGAGAGAGAGAGGGGGGCGGGGAATAGTGACTGTGACATACCACATGAAGTATGCGGAGAGGTCAGTCTACAAATATGAGGCTTCACTCGTACTGTTCCCTATGAAATAGAGTCAGTAAGGTTGATTGTTATACAACGTATTTGAGGATCAAATCACCCAGTGCTTGTGTTATTCGGGCTGTATAAAATCCAACCACTAGCGATACATATGGCATAGGTAGGCACAGAGAAGAAAGATGGAAGAGATAGATAGAGAGAGAGAGAGAGATTGGAAAAGTGCTAGCGACATACCACATGAGGTATTCGGAGTCGGTCGGTCTACAAATACGAGGCTTCACTCATACTGTTCCCTATGAAACAGAGTCAGTATGGTTGATTATTATACAATGTATTTTAGGATCAAATCACCCAGTGCTTCTGTTTTTGGGGCTGTATAAGATCCGACCACCAGCAATACACATGGCATAGGTAGGCACAGAGAAGCAAGATTGTTGAGAGAGGGGGAGAGAGAGAGAGATAGAGAGAGGCACAGAGAGAGGGTTGGTGTAAGATTATTGAGAGAGGGAGAGAGACATATATATTTGTGCACATACACATATGTACTTGTGTCTGTGTGCATGCATACACGACCGCATATACAGTGTAGTTGCTAACTGGTGGGGAGGATTATTGGGTGGGGGGGGGGGAGGGGGTTGTGATTTCATTACTGGTGCACACTATATTGCATACGAGAGGAATGCCAAGAGGTAATATGGAATGCCCAGGTAACTGCTGGTTCGGTCACTTGGAATTGGGCCGAGGGAGACAGGGTAGAGAGTACAGGGATCTCCACCTCCACCATCACAATTAGGTACTAAGGCTTGCCTAAGATCTCGTTGCAAGACCTGCCCATATGTGGTCCACACCCCAGTGGTGCTATTCCCGAAAGGCAGTTTACGCATCCAAGAAGAATTTTCCTGCACCAGTCACAACATCATTTATGCCATCATATGAAAACGGTGTGATTGGCCTCAAGCTAGCTGACAGATTACGCCAACATCTGATAGACATCCACACCAACGCCCCCAAGCCTGTCTCCACCCAGTCTCCACCCATTTGTAGATCGACCTACTCCGCATACCTCATGTGGTATGTCACAGGCACTTTCTCTCTCTCTTTCTCTCTCTCTCTCTCTCTCTCTCTCTCTCTCTCTCTCTCTCTCTCTCTCTCTCTCTCTCTCTCTCTCTCTCTCTCTCTCTCTCTCTCTCTCTCCCTCTCCAAACAATCTTGCTTCTCTGTGCCTACCCACATTATATGTATTACCAGTGGTATCTTATACAACCCCAATAACACAAGCATTGGGTGATATGATCTTATAATACGTGGTATAACAATCAACCTTACTTTCCTTATTTCATAGGGAACAGTATAAGTGAAGCCTTGTATTTGTAGACCGACCTACTCCGCATACCCCATGAGGCACGTAACATGAGCGATACCAACCTCTCTCTCTTTCTTCCCCTCCACCTCTCTCTCTCTTTCTCTCTCTCTCTCTCTCTCTCTCTCTCTCTCTCTCTCTCTCTCTCTCTCTCTCTCTCTCTCTCTCTCTCTCTCTCTCTCTCTCGTCTTATATATATCTTGCACATGCCCATATACACTAGCATTATGTCTGTTGAACGGTGTATGTGTCCACCCAAACTTTAGGACTCGCCTCATAATAACATATATGAGTATATAATGGGGTTTTGGTTAGTACCACCATCATGCTTGCGCCCCTCATGCTTCATTAGTACATCCACTGAGATTACTCAGATACCCCTACCAGACTAGTTACCTTCCTTCCCTCCTGCCTCCGCCCCCCCCCCCCCCACTTCTTTCAATGTGCTCACTGAACCGTAACACCTATCACGTCGGAGATTTTCTGAGTTGCTTACAGATCAGAACTGTGAGGTGAGTATGAAAATTTTTTTCAGTTCTCATTTTCTCTTCATTGCTTTCATTTTTCATAATTTTTTCATCCTTTTGTTCTTCTCGTCCTGTCGTCACATTCTGATGTAGTCACAAGAGATCTCCTTGACTGTATGTTGTGTTTGTGAATGTGTTTGTTTGCTGATGAAGGCTAATCTTCACAACGTCCTGTATGTGTCTTAATTCTGTTATGTAAAGCTGCACTACTTTGTGTCATTTTATATTGTTTACACAAAAGAACACATACAGGAGTGAAATCTTACAAATGTGATGAGTGTGGTGCATTTTTTATTAATGCTTGCAATATTACATACCATAAAAGAATGCATATATGAGAGAAACCTTACAAATGTGACGATTGTAGTGCTTGCTTTTCTCACCCTGGCAACCTGAAATGCCACAAAAGGACACACAGAGGAGAGAAGCCATACAAAAATGATTGTAATGCACTTTTTACTCGAGCTTCTGGTTTGATGAACCACAAAAGAAAACATACAGGAGAGAAATCTTACAAATGTGTTGATTGTGGTGCATCTTTTACTACAGCTGGCAGCCTGTAGCTTCACAAGAAAACACATACAGATGAGAGTCCTTACAAATGTGATGACTGTGGTGCATGTTTTTCTCAGACTATCAATTTGAGGAAACTGAGAATACACACATGAGAGACTGTAAACATATGGTGATTTTGGTATGTTTTTTGCTAAAGCTGAGTCCACATAAACGAGAGAAACCTACAAGTATAATGATTGTGGTGTATCGTTTATTTATGTTTACCATCTGCCAAGGCACATGAGAATACATACAGGGTATAAACATTCCAAATGTGTTGAGTGTGATGCATCATTTACTCATACTGTCAAGCAAAAGCATCATACAAGAATTGCATACATGAGAGATACTGTACAAATGTGATGATTGTGGTGCAACCTTTTCTTCAAGCTCACTATATGAAGTGCCAAAAGAGGACATATACTTTAGAGACACCTTACAATATGTTGATCAGTGGTGCATATTTTACTCAAGCTAGCAGTTTGAAGAAACGCTTGAAAATGCACATAGGAGGGAAACCTTAAAAATGTGATGAATGTGGTATGTCATTCTTTTTAGATTGAATTTCTGATGTGTAGCAAGTTAACACGTAAGAGAGAAGCCTTACAATTATGATTGTAGTGCACCTTTTACTTAAGTTCATTTTTGAAATACCACAATAAAACATTTACTGGATTAAAGCCTTATAAATGTGATAACTGGTGTGTTCTCTGTTCATGCTGGCCCATTGATGTACCATGTGAGAACACAGACAGGAGGACAACTTATAAGTGTGATGATTGTGGTACATCTTCTACTCAAGCTGACCATGTTCTGAATTGCTTGTTGAAACCTTACAAAAATGATGACTGTGGTGTATCCTTTTACTCATGATCACAATCTGAAGCTTTCAGAAGAGAATACATACAGAAGAGAAGTCTTACAAATGTGAAACTGTAGTTTATCATCCTCATCTTCTTGTGCCCTTTATCCCTTATTAGAGTGCAAACCCGTAACCAACTTGCATCAAGCCATCCTAACCTTTGCTAGTCTTGTTCAGCTCCCTCCATGTCCTCCCCATATTATTGTCTCTGTCTCTAATTCTCTTCTGCTGGTGTTTTTAGGCATCCCTCTATTTCATTGGTCCTGTTGGTTATAGACAAGGAATTTTTATGATGCCATTATCAGATGTTATTAATGTGTCCAGCCCAGTGTCTGTCCTTCTCTCAGCTCTTGATTGACTAGAATTTGTTTAGTTCTCTCCATGAGCTCCACATTGGTGATTCTCTCATGCCACTTTATTCCTATTCTGCATAGGCACCAGTTAATACATGTTTGTAGTTTAATAGTAATTTTGTTAGTTATTCTCCATGTGTTTGATCCATAAAGTTGCATGTCCTTTACAGCACATCCAATTCCAATTCTAATTTTCAACAAAAAAAATTCCAAATTCGGTCTCGTTTAACCTGCCTCCTCAGCTTTGGTTATTGTTGAGATTCGTGGATGTGTGGACTGTTAGTCCTAGTTCATACTGGTTTTATTGGTTCCGCTCTGTTTGTCGGATAAAGTTATTTTCTGATGTCTGGTTATTTTCTTTCTGTCTTATGCTGGTCCTGATAAAGACCGGTCCTTGGTCGGGCCTACTAGGTTCCACAGTCTTTCGTTTGTTAGTTTCTTACTCTTGTTAGCACTACTACGTGCTTGTTGTTTCTTGTGTTGTCCTCACTGGGACTGGTCCCGGTCACGTTCAGTCCTTATAAGGACTCGATGTATGCAAAGGCAGAGAGTTCAAGTGCAGTCTCAAGTTGTTCCCCGGCCAGCGGCCTGTACTCCTCTACATTCGCTTTCTTGTTTTCGTCATCGGTGTATGGGTTGGTGCCACAACAAGATGACCTGGTCTCCCTGTCAGCCCCGTTCAGGAGCCCTTCTGGAAGAGCCAACCCACAATCCTGCCACTCACCCCGCCACACTCAACTGTCCCGCTCAGGGCATCAAATTATTGTTTTTAAATGTATATATATGTGTGTGCGTGCGTGCGAAAATTTTTTTTAATATAAACAAAAAATTAAGTTGCATGTCCTTCACAAGACGTAGCAGTCAACCCAAGCATTTTTGCTGTTCGTGATTCCTGGGCAAATTTTACGTTCAGTAGTTTGCCATTGCTTTCTGAACGACCGGCTCCTATACCTTTTTCAAACAAACCAGCACCGTTGTGTTTCGAACCCGGGTATACGGGCTCACAAAAACGCATTCGCAAGCCCTTAGCCATAGAGACCGGCAATATTTTTTTTTTATATAGAAAGAGAAAAACAAAAAACGAGAAGTTATATGCCTTTCCCTGTTCTGCTTATGAACTGTCTGACCAGCTGCTGTATTTAGGGATTGCTGTTTATATGCAGGCACTCTGTCATTGGAGTCTTAGTTTTGACGAAGTAATCTCTCAGATCCCTTCGCTCACTATTGTACTCGGTGCATGTCAGTAGATAATGTTCAATGGTGTTGTCTTCTGGGCATGCTCTGCAGTATGGATTCTCTCTTGCGTCTTTCCAGTACCAAGTCTGACTGTCCACAGTTGTTTGTTTGCCGGTGCTTTCATGTTGGTCTTGGCTTGTAGTTTGTAGCTGGGTTCACCCAGTACCTGGTATGCATGACCACCTCTAGCGCTGTCTCGCCACTGTTTACTTCATTTTTTGATGATACTCTTTCCTTGTACTTTACCTAGGCCTGTGCTGATGTTATTACCGCTGGTTAGTCCTCATTTCGCCGCTCTGTCTGCTTGTTTGTTTCCAGGGATACCCCTGTGAGCTGGTATCCATCCGATGGTGACTTGGCATCCCACGTACCTGAGGTTGGTGGCTGTCGTTAATATCTCATCTTTTATGTCGGGTCTGTTTCCTCCAGTGAAGTTCCCGAGCGTTTGTACTGAGAACAGAGTCTGTAAATATATATAGTCTCGGTGGTGTTTTTTTTTCCGGCTGCAATCTCCAGCCCTTTCAGTATGGCTACCAGTTCGGCCGTGCATACTGCTGTCTGGTCTGTTAGTTTGAACTGTTTCTTCAGCTTCCAGTCTGGGACCACAACTCCTGCTCCTACCTCTCCCTGTTCATTCTTGGACCCGTCTGTGTATATTATGAGGTTGTCTTTACTGATTTCTTCTATGTACGCCTCGGCTGCGTCTCTTGCATCTGTGTCCTCCGTGTCCTTGGTGATGGTCTTAGCTAGGCTCGTGTCTGTGAAAAGGGAGTTAGTTCCCATGGTGGGATTGTTGGCTTGTACCGTCTTGTCTGTTTCAGGGTTTCTGCTAGCTCGTTGTCTTCCTTCATCTTCTCTGCTGCTTCCCAACCTGTCGGTCTTTGCAGTTTTACTATTGGGATGCCTCCCCCCCCCCATCCCCCGCCTTTTGCTGCGGTTGTCACTGAACGTTTGGTATCCAGGGTGGTCTTTGTCTTGTGCTACATTTAACCAGTAGTTATACGTCAGCTGTTTACGCCTCAGACTCAGTGGTAGTACACCCAGTGCTACCTCCATGGCTGCTTTGAATGTCTCTTTTCCAGCTCCAAGGATGGTGTTTAACGCTTGAGTCTGTATGGTGTCTAACCTCCTCTTGTTGGCTTCTGATGCTGAGTCGTAAACAATGCTGCCATATTCTAGCTTGCCTCTGATAAACGCTTTTTAGAACATCAGCAATGTTTTGGTGTGGGCACCCCAACCATTTCCTTTTATCACCTGCAGTAGGTTGCCTGCTTTCTTACATTTTTCTAATGTCTGACATATATGTTTTAACCAGTTCATCTGTTCATCTAGGGTCATTCTTAGGAAGACTGTGCTGCTTGTTCTATTAATAGTTTTCCCTGTTATCTGTACTTTATAGTCCTTGTTAGAATTTATCTTCTTCTTGTCACTAAATAGCATGCTGAATTTGAATAACGAAGACACAAACAATAGATTGCACGATTTATTGCCTGGTATATTTCGCTGCATCTCGTCAGGTACATACTGCAGAAATCACACAACTTACGTGAAATTAACTAGAAAAATCATTCCACCAGGGAGCAGAGGCCGAATATGAATTAAATTAGTCGCTCCCTGCCAGAGGCTGGGCGAAGCCGGCCGGGTCGTCTTTTTTGGGGGAACGGGAGCAGGGGCCGAATATTAATTAAATGAGACGCTCACCGCACCAGGGCTTGGGGCGAAGCCGGACCGGCCGTCTATGTGTATATATATATATATATTATATTATATATATATATATATATATATATATAGTATATATTATATTATATATATATATATATATATATTATAGTATATATATATCTATATATATATATATATATGATTAAAATATTATATATATATATATATATATATATATATATGATATATATGTATCTATTATGATATATATATATATATTATAGATATATATAGTATCTATAGATATGATATAATATAGCTATATATAATATATATATATGGATATATAAATATATTAATATAACAGAAATATATATGATAGTGATGTATATATTATATCTTCAGAACTACTATATATATTTAGATATATAAATAACGCTATGCAGATACACAGTGTTGGACGTACACACACGACGTACAACAATTGTTGGAAATTGTAGTAACAGAGAGTGCAAGGAAAGTACTATTCTTGAATATTTAAAAAAAAACACCATAACAATGGTGATATCAAAGAAAATGGTGACACCAAAATGTGACATAGAAATAGAAGGAAACATTCTTAATTTTAGATGCCTAGGGGTATTTATAACATCAGATGGAAGATGCACAACAGAGATTAAGAGCAGAATAGGGCAGGCAAAATCCGCATTTTAGATCATGAAGAGTATCTTATGCAATAGGTCACTATCACTGAATATAAGAAAGAGAGTGCTGAAATTATATATAGAACCAGTTTTGCTGTATAGCAGTGAATCTTGGAATGTAAATTAACAAACTAAGAAGAAATGAGAAGCAACAGAGATGTGGTTCCTGAGACGAAAGTTGTGAATTCCCTGGACGAGTAACTAACAACGACTGCCTGAAACAGGCTAATGAAACTTGAACATTATATACAACAATAAGAAACAAAGAAACATTTTTCTTCGGTCAATTGATGAGAAGAGAGGCATTGGAGAACATTGTGACAACTGGAAATATCGAGGGGAAGAGAGGCAGAGGCGACCAAGAAAAATGATGAAATGATGCTGGATAGATTGAGACGGTGGCACGGAGGAATATCAGCAGCAGATTTTTTGATTTATTTTGGAACCGACCCCTCACAGCATTCGGGGCATTCCCATAAGCGCTCCTCCCCCATGCTCAGCAGCCAGCGAAGAGTTCCAACACTAATAGTACCAGTAGCAATCTGATTATATGTCTGTCTCGCCTTTCCTCTGAGCGTTGATCGTCGGCCAGATCCCATCGTCACTCCTCGCTATCGCATTCTTGCCAGACAATGGGTGATCTATTTGCTCCTCCGAGGTGTACACGTGCTCCACCAGGTCGAAAACCCCATCTGCTCTGTTCATGCATCCAAAAACTCCAAAAATTTTCCCGAAACCAGCCAATCTGTCCGCCTGTTCATTTCCCAAACACCAAACCCCATTTCCGGAGAAAAGATCCCGACGATGCTTGTCCCCCCGTTACTTCCCAAGCGAAACAAGCCACCCCTGCCCCGAAGGGTTGCCTGTCTTCACCCCACTCAGATGCTTTTTGAGTCAGTTACAATCACGATGTGTGTTGGTTTATCGTATTCTTTCCCTCCAGCGGAAAGCTGCACTGACCGCCTCCCCCTCCATTCTTAAGCTAGATGTTGTGGTATTTATATGCCAGACTCTCCGCACCAAAAGTTTTGACCATTGACTTTTGCTAAGAACCCCAGGCACTTCTCCTACCTCTCAACAAACCCACCCAAATTTTTTGGAGATAAAAATCACCTGA
>JACEFZ010000980.1:0-33320 GCA_014155875.1 Cepaea nemoralis
GTTTCCCCCCAAAAGTTTGACCCCAAAATTATCCAATTTTTTTTTTTAAACTTTTTGTTTTTTTTTTTTTCGTCTTTAATAGCCAACCCTCTTCAATATTCAGATCTTAAAGCACGGAAGCATTTGTTCTTTTCTACAATGCAACCCATCAAAAAGGACATCAAAAAGAAGATAGGAATGGCTAAAAATGCTTTCAAGGGCAAGAATCAATATTACCATCTAGTAGAGATTATAACGCATTAGAATGAGATTGTCAAATGCCACGTATGTTCAACGCTGTATGGGCGCGTAATCCTGGACATTGACAAGCAACTAGAGAAGTCGCATAGAAACCCTGGAGATGTGGATATACAGACGAATAGGTAGTATTTCATGGAAACAAAAGACAATCAAATGCAGAGGTCCTAGAAAAACTGGGAATGAAGAGAGAGTTGATGTCTTTCGCCACGTTAAAAGACATGATACTCTTATAAAAAAAACCATACTGTGAAGGCAAATGTTGAGGGCAAGCGAGCAGAGGTAGTAGACAACGATACAATGGGAGGATAACATCAAGAGATGGACGAACATCAGCCTGGTCAAGGCGAGAGACAGACAGTGTTGGAGATCCATTGCAGCCAACCTTCATTGCGGAGATGGCACCTGATTGATTGATTGATTGATTGATTGATTGATTGATTGATTGACAATACAACAATATAATGATACAATAATAGAGCAATACAACATTACAACAATAAAACAGTAAATGAATGAATCACCAACAAACAAGAAGTAGATTGTGAGCTTTACTAAAACACGATTACAAGAAACAAATTGGACGTTGCGGCCCAAGCCTTCGTCAGCACAGAACAAACAAACACAAACCGACACAAAACTACATGAAACATACTACATGAAAATAATATTAAGGGTGCTTATCTGAATCCGTATCCTATCTTGGATTGACTGACGACGACTATCAGTGGATATAACAGTACAAAAATATAACAATATAACAATATAATAATAAACAGTTGCAACAACATAACTCATTCTGACTAACCGACATCTCCTCCCTGACATCCGGGTTTCTGTAATTAAGGTCAGGTTGTGCCGGGTCAAACTGATGAAAGTAGAACTGTTGTCTTTTATCATTCCACTTCCAGGCAGACCCACCAAAGACACTCAGCTACAGACAACATAAACAGAAAAACATTCGTCTTTGTTTCATTCCAATCAGTTTGTTAGAGAAATTCCGCTTTAGAGAATATACATTTGTAACAAATTCCGTCTTACTCTTTTTTGTTTCACTCCACATCCAGGCACATACTCACAGACACTAAGCTACAGAGAACATTAATATGTAACAAATTCCGTGTTTTATCATTCCACTCCCAGGGACACCCACCAAAGACACTCGGCTACAGAGAACATAAGTTTGTAAAAAAAAAAAAGAAAAAAAAAGTCCATCTTTTATCAGTCCACTCATTATGTTTAAAAAAAAAAAAAAAATTACGCTTCAGAGAACATAGGTTTGTAAAATATTCCGTCTTTTATGATTCCACTCCCAGGCAGACAGTAACACCTCTGTTTTCCACGATAATCCGTCCGAAAACAATCGGCGAAATCCGAAAACGTTGAAAACAGGGGCAGTCATTTCTATATTAATCAAAGTAAATCCAGTTAATTCATTCTCCATCAATCCATCCATCATGTGCCATGCCGATAAGCGTGGGCGGTCATGATCTGCCATCTTACTCGATCACCAGAGTCGTGGATCAGCTCTGTGTTCCTGTCTCGACCATGCCATGTGGTAAAGCCATCCAGGTATTTACTTCTCGGTCTTCCCCTTGGTCTCTTTCTTTCGTTCTTGCCAGTTATCACCGAGTTCTCCAAGCCATTTCTTCTCATAACATGCCCAAAAATTTTGACTGTCTAATTCATTCTAGACACTCGAAAATACATACCAAAAACACATTTTACAGATAATAAATATAGTGTTTAATACTAAAAACAATAAGACATTGGCAGCGAGGTCACGTGGATAATGAGATTTGAGTAAATGTGATTTTATCGTACTTGCGTTACTACACATGGGCATGCCGAGGAAATCCGAGGCAACGGACAAAAACCGAGACAAATGTTCGTGGAAAACATCTACGAACACCGAAACCGATGATAACCGAGTCAACGAACACCGAGGTATTACTGTGGACTCAGCTACAGAGAACATTAAGTTTGTAACAAATTCCAGCTTTTATCACTCCACTCCGTTTGTAAAACATTTCCTTGTTTTATCATTGTTATTGTGAGGAGATTTTTTCTTTATTTAAACTTTGTATGACCTTGTAGGAAATTATTCCGCTATCTCTTCATCAACGTACTGGAAGTTTAATATTGTGAGCGCTCTTATTCTGTAGGCCACCCGAAGTCTTTGTACTAGTATAATTTTGGGTGTTAAAACACCATAATCATCTTCAACTTTTGCCATCAAGCATCTAGGGAGGAAAATTGGCGTTCCAGCGCCCGATGAGTGGCAATGGATAGTGTCATTGCATGTGGTGGTGAAAACACCAATCAACCATAAAATCTGTTTTGGCTAGATTTTTATTTTTATTTTTAAAAATTATTTTCATTGCATTATTTTTGTTGTGTTTAGACAAACGATTAAGAAGTCTCTAAAATTCAGTCACATGCCCTTCACATGACGTAGCAGTCAACCACAGCATTGTTTGGTTGTTCGTGATTCCTGGGCACGTTTACGTTCAGTAGTTTGCCATTGATTTCTGAACGACAGGAACCCATACCATTTCATAAAAACCAAGGTAAGGCGGTCTGCTGCCAAATCGCCCACAGCCGTGTTTCGAACTGCGTCCGTAACACCTTTTCCACGGAGCCAAGTAAAGTACTGACATTTATTTAAATACCATAAATTATTAGCTAACTTAAAATGCCAGGTCATGACACGTCGTGGGGCCATTGAATACTGTATCTTTAACCAAACAGTTAGAAAGCCAGGTATTATACGAGGGTAAGTTAATAAGTAAGACACAAAGGGCTGTAGAAAAATAACTAAAGATGATAACAACTTGAAACCATCTTATTTTTATACATACATTGTCCCTTTATTTCTCAACATAATTTCCACCAACACTGATGCTTTATCAGTCCTCTCAAACCGGCTGCACTGAACTGCGTGCCGTGTTTTCATTTACTCGCCATCCCACAGAACTGTGTGACTTACTTATTGACTCGTAACTTTTTCTACCCAGCTATGCACCGCTTTACGGGACAAACATTTGTCAGCATAAACAGAAAACCCACCTTGGTGGGAGACATTTCACGAATGACGCCGAAGTTGAATGTGACGTGAAAACGTGGCTTAGAAAACAGAGCACGCAGTTCCATGCAGTCGGTTTAGGAGGACTGATAAAACGATTGGATAAGTGCATAAATGTTGGTAGAAATTATGTTGAGAAATAAAGGGACAATGTGTGTATACAAATAAACTAGTTTCAAGTTGTTATCATCTTTAGTTATTTTTCTACAGCCATTTGCGACTTACTTATTAACTTACCCTCGTAGATATAGGTTCACTGGGCTTGAAATTTCTGGTTAGAAGTCTCTTTTCTTTGCCCCAGGCAGTCTTCTGACAGCAGTATTTTCTATGTTTTCACCAACAATCTTTCTTAATCTGGAAACTTTGTGTGACTACTTTGTTTTGCCTTTCCTCGTTCGTGATCTTCCAATGTCAGCGACACCGACTCACAACACTGCATAGGACGTCATATTCAACCCCAGTATTGTTTTATTTTCTTTGCTATTTGTGAATTTCTAAGCAATTTCACGATACCTAATTTAACGCTGTCAGCATCTGCGAGTTCATCATCATCATCATCATCATCATCATCATCATCCAGTGCTTTATCGGTTGGCGTTGGCGTCTTCACAAATTACGATCGATGGGACAAGATGATATACTCAATACATAACTGGATGACCGGATGTAAATATTGCATACATCGCTGACAACATCAGCATCTTTCAGCTAATTGTTGATTTCTTGGCAAGATTACGCTCAGTAGTTTGCCATTGCTTTCTGAGCAACCGGCTCACATACCCCGTAAGTTAAAGACGCGGAGAGAACCGATAACAATTCTCACGCATGTCACGTTACTCTGGAGAGTATCAGGGGATTACGCTTACATAATTCTGGGACATACCGAAACGAGGTTTCGAAATAAGCTGCCAGCGATTTGAAAGCAGATCATTTTGTGCTGATTTTGATGGTATGAGGCGTCCGTCATTCAAACAGCAGTGGCAAATATCTGAAAGTGAAATTTCCTTGTAAATAATAAATAGCCAATAAATTATGGGGTTGATTGCAACGTCCCATAAAAGACATCAAATTAACTCTATTTACGAGTTTACCGTTGCTTTGTGTAAAGCCGACGCTCATACAATAGTGAAAATGAACGCAAATCTATCTACTTATAAATCGCCTGCGGCTAACTGGTAGGGCCTACATGGTATGTAGGGAATGTAAAACTGCGATTAAAATCCTTTAAATCACAAATGTAAAAAAATAATAAAGATATTTCAGTATATAGACAAATATAGACACAATATTCACCCAGTTGTTCGGAGGAACTCGTGTCCCGTTTGCCAGGGCAGTTCCATTCGCCCATACGAAGTAGTCTGCGTACTTGCCTTCTTTCTCCACACTCCGCTGGAACCAAATATGTTTGTCGCTGGTGTGGTTGGGAACAAAGTCCACGAGAATGCGTAGTCCTGTCGCACAGAAACTGGTTAACGCGCGTCGTTTATGTTTTAGTAATATTTTCATCGCAGTCAACAAACATTTTTTTTACCTTAATTATTCTAGGACAGTCGTTCTCAACCGGTGAAGAACATGGAGAACTCACCCCCCCCCCCCCAAATCTCCCCCCCCCCCCCAAGATTATTTCAAGATAGCATAATACAAGAACCGATTACGTGATATTGTTTTTCTCTCCATAATTTACTGTTCTGTACTTCTCACCTTTCTGAAAATCGTTTTATAACGTAAGTAGACCTGCAAATTACGTTTATGTATACGTCTAGACTTGCTCTATGAATTGAAAACAAATAGGTATATTAAGCTCCTGCGAGAAGAAACGTACTAAACATCAACACGTCGCGCATACCTTACAAGGAGATCCATCGTATCGCGAAATACAGGTGAAAATCCGAAATAAGAAGCACTCAATAAATATATAAAATGAATAATAAAATAAAATACACACAAACGCGTACAATACGACACATAGGACGGCCGACGTTTCGATTCTCAGAATCTTTGTCAAGGACAGGACACCACAGATAGCTAACACAACGAAATACAGCAAACAAAGAAAAAAACACAACTACTCCGATGCCATGTGGGGCAGAAAAGGTGGCTTTGCCAGCTGCGAAGGCGCTCGTTGGCTGCAGAGTTTAAGTGTAGTGGGTTGCCAGATAGGATTTAAGTAGCCAAAAGTATGCGAACAGTCTGCTATGAAAATGTGGGGGTGTGAGGACAGTTAGGTATAATAAATATAGGGGGGAGGGGTGGGGTAGGAGGACAGCATAGTAATAGATAGTGTAAACAATTGGGGAAGATGGCACAGTTATACCGTAGCGTCCACAACAGTATTGATACCTTCTGGATGGATGCATCCCAGATTGTTGATTATTTGGCATTCAATTTTGAGCCTAACGGAGCTGTTGGGGTAGCAGGTTTTTAATGCAGTGATACATACATCGTCAACTCCATTATGGTTGGAGGAATTGAAATGGTTGGGGACAGGTTTGTCAGTGCCCTGATTGATGTCTCTGAGGTGTTCTCTAAAACGATCAGCAAGACGTCTGCCGTTTGGCCAATGTATTTCATGTCACATCGTTTGCAGATGATGACATAAATCAGATTGCGGGATGTACAAGTGAAAGAATCTTTCAAGGTGAAGGTGCCTAGGGGAAATGCAATCTCTGGTGTCTGAACAACGTATGGGCATGTCAGACAGTTCTTACGATGGCATTCGAATGTGCCCACAAATGAAGTAACTGTGGGGAGGCGACTATGCACAAGGTGGTCTCTGAGGCTCTGGTTACGGCGGGAAATTACCCGGGGGCAATTGGAGAATACCTCACGAGTGGTTGGATCGGATTCCAAGATGGACCAGTGTCTCAGGAAAATGTGCTTGATGGCATAGGCATGTGGATGGAAGGTGAGGATTGTCGTGAAATGCTGCCTTAACATCCCAGAATATTTTTCTCGGTCTCCAAATTTGAGAGGCCAAATTGAGAAAGAATGAATTAATCACGCTACTCCACGGCTATCTAGTCGTGAGGTAAGATTATTCACAAAAAGCCTCTAGCCATGATGTAAGCTTGCAGATGGCAAGTAAAATGGACAGTGTAATGAAAACCGACCAGGCATGACACCTGATAAGCAGAGGTAGGAAATCACCCAACCGTGATGGCTGACCTCCATCTGAAAACAGACTAGAGGTGCAGGTGTGAAATCACTGATAAGACTCAGACTGGCAGACTCAGGGAGGTGTGAACCAGGTCTCATAAGGCAATTAACACTGGGCCTGTGGGCTTTGTACCAGACAGGGGGGAGTCTGCACTGTAGGAATGAGAGTGATAGCAAGTTGCAGTTAGGATTGCAATTAACGTCAGGGGGAGATAAGAAGAATTTATGAATGGAATTCCTGGGAGATAAGTGTCTACTGCTAGGCTAGGTATAAAAACCCCTGCTAGACCTTTTCCCTTTAGATTAAGTCTGACTTCAGAACAGGTAGGCAGCCAGCTCAATGTTTGTAGTCATATGTATGATTCTTATGTTGCTAGATTTCACTAGGAGAATTATTTCTTAGTAACTAGTCCCTTAGTAAGTCTCTTAGTCTCTTAGATGGATGTACCGATTTTCAGTCTATATCTGATCTAGGTTATTTCAAGAACTATCTTTGGCGTAGGTTACTTGAGTGTTCTTTCTAAGTTCTGTGTTCAATATCATTGTGCTTCATGTATTATAATTCGCATAGATTCGTTCTGTATCCTTTCCATCCTTTCTTTCTGCTTACGACTGAGAGTCAGGATTGCCATCGCACACTCAAAAAAAAAATGTCCAGCCCCTCGTATAGAAGACATAGATGGCGCTGCTCACAGTTTGCTGCTGCCATCACCCGCATCGCAGCCAAACCCCGCTTGGCCTTTGTTATCACCTGGTCTATGTGCTCATTATAAGCAAGGCTTCGATCAAAACATATCCCCAGGCAATTCATTGCCTGCGTTCTTTCCACAGTCTCTGAACACCGATTTACAGTTGGTGTTGGAGTGTTGACAATATGATTATTCAAAGAGAACCATGTCACTGTTGCCTTTGTTGGGTTGACCATTGTCCCAGCTTCAACTCACCAAGTACTTATGCGTTTGAGTTCGGTTTGTAGTTCCACAGCAACCTGATCTCTATCCTTATCCTGACGATACACTAAAACATCGTCGGCATATGGCAATGTCCTCCCCGGTCCAGTGATCTGCTCACTGGTGATTCTCACAGTGTAGGCGTTGAACAGCACCAGAGATAATGGTGATCCCTGTGGTAGGCCAGGATATATTGTTGTTGGTTGCGAAGTCCAACTGCCACATCTAAAATCTACTTTCAGTTCAAAGAGGGCTGCAGCGATCCAACTAAAGAGGAAAGGACTTATCTTGAGTTCAAGAAGCTGAAGCATTAAAAAAATCCAATGGTACTCTGTTGTACGCGTTCTCAAGATCAATCGCTGCAGCAAAGGTGTCAATGCCTGAGTGTAAACCTTCATAGATATCATGGGCAAAAACTGGACTAAAAAAATAGGCACAAGAAGCAGAAGAAGAGGCCATCCACTCAAACGATGGACAGAAGGAATCTCGGTATATTAAGCCCATCTAAGGGCACTCTCCCGCTGTTTATCCTTCACCTCGACACCGCAAGGTACAAGAGGCACAAGATGAGATGCACTACTTATGGCCTGGAATATTTCGCTGCATCTCGTCAGGTACATACTGCAGAAATCACACAACATAATTAAAAAAGAAAAAAAAGTAATAATATTAAATTTACCGTGTTAGACCATTCACATTAATGTGTGAGTATGTGTGTTGTATATTCCAGTTTGAAGGATTTATCTTACTGCTTTAGTTTATTTTGTGTGATTTCAGCAGTATGTATGTCAAAGACTTAGTTAGAGAGTAGTGAAGACCACCCTGAAAGAGTGGTCTACCTCAAGTAGATTAGAGGTAACCCAGTGCCCCTACATGAGGGCAGGGTAGATGTAAGGAGTAGGTAGGAAGGGGAACTATCAAATAGTTCCTCTCATGAGACACGGAGGTGTCAACCAGAGAGTAAGCACTCTGGTCACGGCGCAATCACGCCTACGTGATAGACACGGAGAAGTGGAATACCACTCAAGAGGAGACGGCTACTCTAAGCGTGCTAAGTGATGCAGCACGCACAAGCCGAAGGGCACACAAGGTCCTTCCGCGTGCTGTGTAGCCACGCGAGGAAAAGAGTCAGACCGGGGACAGACTTCATAGCGAGCGCATCGATTAGTGTCGATGCGTGTTTCTTTAGCCAAGTAGATAGAGTTAGCATTAGGGTTAGGAAACGACTAGTGATAGGGAATTATGTGTATTCTTGTGTGATGTATTAGCGACCGTTTTTGTGCATTGATGTAGTGTAAAGAGCCAGTGGCAATAAATGTGTAATCCATGCCTCTCGTACGACTTACAATCTTTTTGTGTGGTGCGAGAGAAGTTATCCCGTAATGCCTGAAGCATCGCTTGATGACAGGCTAGGATAAAGTGGTGTCAGAAGTGTAGCTTGGACAATTGTTCAAGCTAAAACACTCACCCACGGCTCTAAAATAGCATTACTGTCAGTTAATAACAGGGTTTAATTTGTGTTAGTGAATAATGACGTGTGCAGACCAGAACAAGTTGCGAGCTGAGCTGTGCCCATCGTGATCAATCGTGTTTATTTGTGCTTATCGAAATGTTTAGTGTTCTATGAACATGTTTTCTGATTTGTAAGTATTGTTATTATAGTTTTCTATCATTTGATTTTTACAATTACTTATTTATTAATGAATATTTGTCAAATATGATTCACGGCGGAGCGATACACAAAAAAGTCAGCCGGCGACAATATTGATTTTTCCAATCTAAAAATAGCGCTGCGCCTGTGACGTATCACGACTGACAAACAGCTGCGTTACGCCATTTGCAATCAGCGACAGATTGTTTACAAATCGCAAAGCGGCTGCTCGCCTGAATCTTTGACTTATATCATATATTATTGGTTTATATTAACTATTTAATGAATATATTTACTTATTTAAACAATATTATTACTTTTATATTTATTTAAAAGCATGTATTTAATTATTTCTTTTCCGTTTCTATTTGTTACTGTCACGATGGCACTACTTTCGCTAGGCAAATAAAACTCGGTCTGCACAACACTTCCATAAATTAAACTAGATTAGGTAAGGAAGGCAGAAGACGTTAGAACGAAGACAGGACATTGACATTTAATATTAATTAGACTACATTGTAGTTGTCCGGGGGCATGTGATTGTGATTGTACAAATTGTCTAAAGTCATATGTCGTTTACAATTTGTTAATTGTTGATGCTCTTGTAAACCAGGGAGAACAACAGCTGTTTAGAAGTGTAACACGAGGTGTTTGTCGTAGTGCCAAACGATTGGACCTGAGGTGCCAAACATTTGTACCTGATTGATCTGGAATGTTAAGATGAGTATACCCAAAGTATTTTCAATGCAATATGATTAATAATGCATCTCTTTTTCAGCGTGTGATCTATTAGTATATTTTTTTTGTGATCCAGCTTTCAAGGTGCAATCTAAGGGTATAATTTTTGCACACAGGGAATTAAAAACTTAGCATATCAATATACCTGAGTAAATAGTTAAGTGCCTGTCAGCTCTAGCTAATTATCGAACAACATGGCAACGTTAGCTGATTTCATAAAAGCAGGCAAAGAATTGGAATACACAGGAAGGGAGTTAGAAAAATATGCTGAGCAAAAATTTAATGAAGCAAAAGATGCTGAGAGAGATGAACGTGCACGAGAAAGACAACATCAGAAGGAACTAGCTGAGATAACAAAACAAAAGGAATTAGAAATAAAACAAAAGGAATTAGAAATAAAACATAAAGAGACACAGCTAGCTGAAGAAACTAAACTGAAGCAGTTAGAACATGATAAGGAGAATAAACAAATAGAATTAGAATTAAAACAGAAACAGTTAGAACATGATAAGGAGAATAAACAAATAGAATTAGAATTAAAACAGAAACAGTTAGAACATGATAAGGAAATTAAACAGAAGGAATTAGAACTAAAGCAAAAGCAATTAGATCAGGAGAGAGAACTAAAGCAAAAAGAGATAGATGAAATGGCAAGAGTGAAAGAAAAACAAATACAAATTTAATCAGAGACACAGTTAAAGATGAAATGGATGTAGATTCACACTTAGAGATCTCCGCTACATAACTAAAGAGTCAGCAAGAAGAAAATAATTTAATAAGTATAAAAATATTATTAAACCATTCTGTAAAGAAGACTCCATATCAGCCTGGACAGAAAATGTCGAATATCAGTTTAAATACCACCAAGTACCAATCGATATGTGGGCTATGATTTACATGAAGAACCTTAGTGGGGAGCCCCTTAAAGTCATTGAATCAATACCAACTGATCTTAGATCTAACTATCAGTACATCCATGATAGGATAATGCAACACTTCTTACTTGATGCCCCTGGGTATCAAGTACAGTTTTCAAATTTAAAACCAAAACCAAGTGAGACTTTCATCGATTATGTCTCGAATGTCCAAAGCGTACTAAATAGATGGCTTAATGCAGCAAACATAGGAAAAGACTTTGAGAAACTTAAAAACTTAATAGCCATGGATAAAGTCATATCCACTATACCATCTCCTTTCGCTAAATTCCTTCAGCAGTCAGACATCGAGACCATAGAACAATTTGAAAAGAAAGGCTCTGCATATTTTTCCTCGAATAGGGATATTTTTAAAACATCTAATATCGACTCTGAAATAGTCTCTTTTGTTAAAGACCAACCTAAAAGCTATCGTAGCAATAAAAAACCATTTCAGAGAGTCGACAAGAAAGACCAAAAATTACCTAAATGTGTTTATTGCCAACTTTTCCATGATACTTATTCTATGTGTGATAAATCACCAAACTATCCTGCACATCTTGAGATGGTCATTAAGAAGCAACAAAACAAGAGAACTGCATACAGGCGTGCAGTCAAATGCTTCTTCTGTTCTAGCTACGGGCATTATTCAAATAAGTGCCTGGGCCGCCAACGTATGAAGGCCAACAATGCAGTGTTAATTGATACATCTTCTGATAGTGAGAGTGAGACTGAGTGTGAAGTCGAGAATGAATTACCTTTTAACCAATCTGAAGATGTGTGTTGTGTAAACGATATATTAAGCTTTGACAGTTGTGAACGATGTCACCAATTTCATGCAGACGGAAAATTAGAATGTGGGCATACAGTACCATTCTCCACTGAGAGTGTAAACGCAGCATTAGCCTCCAGAGGCAATTTAGTGTTCCACAATGCATTGGTCAACGAAAGACCATGCCAATGTTTGCTGGACAGTGGGAGCACTCTTATAGGTCTTAGAAAGGAACTGGTCAACCCAGATGATTATACAGGCGACTCAGTCAAGTGCCGAACTTTTTCGGGTAATATTGAAATTTACCCTTTGGCAAGAGCCCGTATTAACACTCCTTTCCTTTCTGGCACCTTTACATGTGCGATTCTAGATAACCCTTGTACTGATTTAATTTTGGGATGCTTACCCCAACTTAAACATTGCACGAACGAAGAAATAGCTGCATGGGAAAAATTAAATGCAGCTAATGCAACAACCAGAGCAGATACTATTAAACACCAAGACACACTACAGGATGAAAGACTACTGTTGCTATCACCAACTAGCACGGATGATACCATCAGACAAAAGTTCATAGACCAGCAAAAAGCTGATCCGAGTGTGTCTCCATATCTGAAATTGTTAAAAGAAAAAGCCAAGGTAACAAAGAACGCATCATGGTTTTTTAGACTTAATAATGGTATTCTTACTCGTTATTATACAACTGGTAACCATGAGATTCAGCAAACGGTGTTACCTGTACAACACCGCCAAACTGTGCTAAAGATTGCACACGAGTCACCGTTTGCTGGTCACCTTGCATACGACAAAACCAGGGCCAGAATTCAGGCTCATTTCTATTGGCCAGGTTTTTGTAATGACATAAAACTATTTTGTCGTTCATGTAATGTCTGTCAACAACTAGTACGTAAGGGTAAACATCCTACAGCTGAAGTGCAACCTTCAACACTGGCCTCTAGGCCATTTGAGAGTGTGGCGGTAGATATTGTTGGACCCCTGAACCAGGTGTCCAGCAAAGGAAATCGCTTCATCTTAACGATGGTAGACCTATGTTCAAGGTGGGTTGAGGCAGTAGCTTTGAAATACATCACCTCCAAAGACGTTGCCAATGTATTTCTACACTTGTTCTCACGATTCGGATTCCCACGTACCATCTTATCCGATCGTGGAACCCAGTTCATATCGGCTGCAACGCAAGCCCTTACGAAAATGTTAGGGATTAAACAACATTTTACAACAGCTTATCATCCAGCCAGCAATGGAATAGTAGAGAAAATTAACGGAGATCTAAAGCATATGCTGGCTAAGGTGACAGCAGAAAACCCAGCTGATTGGGATACACTGTTACCAACAGTGCTGTTCGCCTATCGGGAGATTCCCCATTCAAGCACGGGTTTCTCACCGTTTGAATTAGTATACGGGGCTAACCCACGTGGACCCCTTACAATTTATCATCAGGTAGTAACTAATTCAATTGAAATTCCAACCCCTAAAACACCTTATGAAATGGTAACAGAAACACGAGATAAAATTATGAAATCGTGTATCATAGCTAAGGCAGCTTTGGAGAGGAAGGGTCAAATCTACCGCCAATACGCAAATAAAGGTGCGAGAACTATCAATCTTGAACCAGATCAAGACATACTGCTGTTACTTCCAGACAAACGAAATTTATTATTGACCTCATGGCAAGGGCCATTCAAGGTGGTACGTAAAATTTCAGATGTCGACTATGAAATATCGATAAACGGACACTTAAAGATATTTCATATCAACATGTTGAAACCTTACTTTTCACGACAAGAGACAGATGTAGAGACAGACGAACACAATGCACCCACACCTATTGATCAGACGACAGACATACATAACGCAACTACACTAGTTAGCGAGACTGGCAAAGCCGACGATTTGCACACACCTAGTGAGTATACAGAAAACGCACTTAGCACCACTAACCGTACTGAATCAGGTAGACGACGACGAGATGGAACTACCCGTTCCAATTGTAGACAAGACTGCTACATTAGAGTGCATACGGTTAGAAACGGGACTAACAGACGAGCAACGACGACAGACAATAGAATTAGTGACGGAATATAAGGACATATTTTCCGACATTCCAGGTAGGACGGACAGGATCGAGCACTCCATCCATCTTTCGGACTCTAAGCCTATCAAATGCAGGCCGTACTCTATCCCACTCAGCTATAGAGAAAGTCTAAATAAGGAAATTCTTAAGTTAGAAGCTAGTGGGATCATTCAGAAATCTACATCTGAGTACTCCTTTCCAATCGTCCTAGTCAAGAAAAAAGACTCCACAATTCGTCTTTGTGTGGACTATAGAAAACTCAACAATGTCACTAAGATCGACGCAGAACCAATTCCTTCCTGCGAAGATCTTATTCTTGATATGTCCACCTCCAAAATCTTCTCTAAATTAGACCTTACTAAGGGATATTGGCAGGTCCCTATGCAGACTGAATCCATCCATCTTACTGCTTTCTCAACACCTTTAGGTCTGTACGAGTGGCGGTTTCTTCCTTTCGGACTTCGTAACGCTCCTGCCACTTTCGTACGCTTAACTAGAGATTTACTACATGGAGTGACGAATACAGTGACCTATATAGATGATATTTGTGTCCATACAGATGACTGGACAACACACTTACTGAAACTCAGACATGTCTTCGATAGGTTGCGACTCTTCGGTCTCACTGTCAAACCGAGCAAAGTTGAATTGGGCCTACAAGAAATTGATTTTTTGGGTCATGTCATTTCACAAGGACAGCTAAAAACTGACAATAGAATTATTACTAAAATTATGAACCTGACCATGCCTACAACAAAGAAGCAGGTCAGGAGCCTTTTGGGTTTAGTAAATTATTACAGTAAGTTCATACCGAACTTAGCTGAAATTACAAGTGTATTTTCAAATGTGTTAAAAGCATCAGTAAAATTAAATGTTAAAGATGCATTATTAATTTCTGCATTGTCAAAATTAAAACTCCTATTTAGCAATGTACCAATCCTCCGTTTGCCTAATCCTAGGCTCGTTTATTATCTTAGGACAGATGCCAGCAGGATATCCATCGCTGCAGTACTAGGCCAGTTTTATGATGGCATCTTCCATCCGATTTGCTACGTGAGCCGCAAGATCACACCTGCTGAGTCCAGATATTCCATATCAGAGTTGGAAGCCCTAAGCGTCATCTATTCGGTGAGAAAGTTGCATCGATTTCTAGCGGGCGTTCACTTTGTAGTCCAGACCGACAACTCCCCGATCACGGTCATACAAAGTGGGGTGCATCGTAACGACCGCATTTACAGGTGGTCATTGAATATTACAGAATTATACTTTTAGTATAGAGCATATTAAGGGTAAGGACAACATTCTGGCTGATACCCTTAGTCGACCATCTGAGGTAGAAATACCTGATATTCCACATGAATAGGTAGTTTAAGGAATGGTTATTTAGTACACTTAGAATATCCTGTGTAAATATACTATGTATTACATAGACATCATGTCCAGGACTGTGTGCTAAGAACAGTGAACCACCATGTGTCCGTAGACAACAGAATAAGAACTGTGCTCCAAGGACTAGTGAATCACCGTGTGTACATAGACAGCTCGTTATTTACTATGCTCCATTTGTGTTCCGGTGAATCACCTGTGTTAATCATGGAAGAACAGTGTCAGAACAATGCATAATTAACAGACACGAATTTACTTGTCTACGACACCAGCGGACTCTACGATTGAAATAATACCCATAAGACACAAGTATGACTGTGTAGTGTATTGAATATACCCAGGATAATTGTGTATATATAAATTATGCCAACGAAAGCAAGTTCTGAACATTATGGCAACTACTAACCTGGGGTATTTAAATACCATGTATATATATTTATTTAATGTGATATGTAATATAACATGTTTTTAATATAGTGATAAATTAGAGTTAGATTAGTTACTTTAATATAGATTTAGATTAGATTTAGGGAATATAATAGATTTTTTTTATTTTTTTTTTGTAGTGTAAATAAATCATTAATTTACCCACTTACTTAGGATAAAAGTAGAATAGAATAGTACTTTAGACTTAATAACAGCTAATTAAAAACTAGGATAAAAAGTTTAGATAGCAGTACCATTTAGTGTAGGATAGGAACAGCACCATTTAGTTCATTTTATGTCACTTTATTTCATTCCATCTTAATGAACACTTTAACAACCTCATCATTTAGGATTAAAATTAGTTTACACCTTATAGGATTATACATATAAACAGACATCATTTACACCATTTAGAGTAAAAATATCAATCATATATGTTTTCATTTAAACATTAAAACATTATTTATAATTTTGTTGCATTTCACATCACCCATTTCAGAAAGGTACATAACTCATCTCACATTAATGTCATTCTTTTGTAGATAGTTAGATTACTTCCCTTAGATTAGATTAAAGTGGTGTAACAACTTTAAATACATATATATAGAAGTAATATTAGTATTTCAGTAGAATATAGTGTTTAATAATATCAGGGTACAAACCATCAACCCTTTTTCTTACATGTAAATATTTTGTAAATAAATGACTCGTGCAGCAAGTTACGCACAGTCATTAAGCTCAACGTTTTTTCAAACTGAGCCAAACTTGTACAGTGTCACTTCAAGGTTTTTAAATAAGTGTGAGGGGAAAAGATGTGTGACAGAAGTGTGAAAGTGAGAGTAAATGGAAAATATACAAAGGAGAGTGAGGACAACCAGCGGATTTTTTCTGCCGCTCAACGCGACTTTTTAATTTTTGTCTGCGTCAGTCGTTTGCTTTCGATGTTAAAAATGTACTGTCTTGAAGTGTGTTATGTGTAGTTTAGTGTAGATCTTAGATAAAGTATTTTAAGTCTCATAAGACGGAAACGTAGTCACGAATTAGTGTTATACACTTGTTTGTGGCCACATTTAACCGAATTATGGCACTTGAAAACTAACTTACATACATATTGTAGACAGACACACATGTTAGGAGTAAAATTATATTATAGGTTAGATCCAAACACGCAAACAACCAGAAATACAAACATGTAAAGTACATACATTTTTGAGAACAAAGGGAGATAACTCCGGGTCAGGGGACACAATAGACAACGAAACACTAACTTAACAGTGGAAGATAACTTTACACGCGGAAGCGAGATAGGTAAAGCCTGTCGCACACAGCTTGTGTAAGGGTTGTTTAATATTATATGGGGGACATGAAGCAATTCATGTGTTGACCCTAAGAAAGTCAACTTTGTATGGGTAGTGAGTTAATTTACTATTTGAGGGCAGGTCTATAAGACAATGGTCCGGTTCAGACAAACCTCTAATGAATATAATATTGCGATTGAGAAGAGGGCTCACGCCAACCAGACAAGTTTGTGGCGATTACCAGTAGCCAAGTAAAGTGATACTACATTGTGACAATAGTCAGTAGAAGTCTGTTGAGTCACCCAGAACCAGGTTATCAGTAGTCTTTGACAAAAATTAGATACACAAATTTTTTAGAAACCTCTTGCGTCACAACCATGAGTCAAAGTTTGTAACGCAACACAGGAGGGGAGGGTGTGTGTCAAAGACTCAATTAGGGAGTAGTGAAGACCACCCTGAAAGAGTGGTCTACCTCAAGTAGATTAGAGGTAACCCAGTGCCCCTACATGAGGGCAGGGTAGATGTAGGAGTAGGTAGGAAGGGGAACTATTCAAATAGTTCTCTCATGAGACACGGAGGTGTCAACCAGAGAGTAAGCACTCTGGTCACGGCGCAATCACGCCTACGTGATAGACACGGAGAAGTGGAATACCACTCAAGAGGAGACGGCTACTCTAAGCGTGCTAAGTGATGCAGCACGCACAAGCCGAAGGGCACACAAGGTCCTTCCGCGTGCTGTGTAGCCACGCGAGGAAAAGAGTCAGACCGGGGACAGTCGTCATAGCGAGCGCATCGATTAGTATCGATGCGTGTTTCCTTAGCCAAGTAGATAGAGCTAGCATTAGGGTTAGGAAACGACTAGTGATAGGGAATTCTGTATCTTCTTGTGTGATGTATTAGCGACCGTTTTTGTGCATTGATGTAGTGTAAAGAGCCAGTGGCAATAAATTGTGTAATCCATGCCTCTCGTACGACTTACAATCTTTTTGTGTGGTGCGAGAGAAGTTATCCCGTAATGCCTGAAGCATCGCTTGATGACAATGTACTTGACGAGATACATCGAAATATGACAGGTTATGATAGTATCATCTATTGTTTTGTGTCTTCGTAATTACAAATCTTTATACTTACCAAGTTTCTTGGCTTCTTCAACAAGTTTTCTAAAATCAGCAATGTTCCCAAAGATCGGATCGACATCTTTTAGGTCCGAAATATCGTATCCAAAATCAATTTGTGGAGAACTATAAAAGGGACTTAACCAAATTGTTTCAACTCCGAGGTACTTGAAATGCTGCAGCTCGGAGGTGATTCCTGTGAATACAAACCAAATATAAATCCAGTCACGATTAACAAGACAAATAAATTCTAGAGTACTGATCGGCTTTCATGGAAGTAGAAGAAAGAAGCAGAGACTGATTGACTTATTACAAAGTATACAAACTGAAATCTTTAATGACCACATCGGAAATCGAAACATCAGTCTGGGTAATAAATGAATTATCTCCCTTGTTAGGAAGTAGGTCAGAAAGTCACGTGCCGTCTCCATAATGAAGGTTGAGTGCAACTGATCTCCAAGACGTTTCACCACTTTATACAAGATGGTGCTTGCTAAATGCTATATCAGAGTGTCTGTAGATACGGTACATCCTCTGTATGAAGCACAGGACACAGTTAAAGGCCACAGGCTGATCAGAGGGAAATCATGGATGGCACAGTCAGAGGACACATTCAGAGAACATAGAGAGAGTAAGGAGTGGGTCAGAATGTCAATGGAAAAGTCATGCGTGAGCAGGGTCATAATAACATTGGTTCGAGAATGCAAGGGTTGGCCGGCAGGGCTGTACTGATTGGGAGGTGCAACAATTGATCCACGACAATTCGCGACTAGGAGATCTATACAACTAGCTCTGTGATATACAGTACAGGAAGTGCCTGATGTTTCGTGGCGAAGGTTGATGTGTGGTGTTTTGTGCAGGAAAGCCTGGAATATGATATCACAACATCTAGTCTAGGAATGGAGGTGGAGGCAGATTTTCGCTGGCTGGAGAACAAACAACAAAGGCTTATCGTGATTATAACGGACTCACAAAGTGTAATGAAAAAGGTGAAGACTGGCAGAACAAGAAAAGAACAAGAACAAGAAAACAATAACAAGACTCCACAAAATCTCGAGGTCAGCGAGTCAAATACTGACCTTGCAAATCACCAATGCCATCACCATCTGTGTCCTTGAAAGATCGAGGGTAGACCTGGTAAATGATGGTCGTCTTCCACCAGGGCAAGGCCGCAGGCTCTGCATTATCATCATCCAGTGCCACACTGTTGGACGCACCAAAAAGACACAGCAGGCAAGCTAACGAAACAAAAGTTAATATCCTTGTCATAGCTGCTAAATTATTATAGACGTAAAAAAATTGCATCTGTGTATAAATTAAATACTTTACGGACTTTTATACCGATGTTTGAGACAATGATAAAGATGTTTGAGAAACAAAGTGGAACAAATGTTCTAGAATAGTCGTAAGATAAATTTACTCTGTTAAATTCCCGTTACGCTATTCAATCTATGGGCTAGTTAATTTGATAGTGTCTTATCTGTGGAAAATTGTCAAACAGGCAGTTTAAGATATCACGCAATTTTCGCTAAGTCATTCGTTATTTTAAGCAATTCGTATTTCTTCTATTTTAAAGTGTTTGGTCTGAAAGCGGACATCGGCGACCACGACTCGCCACACCTCCTTGTCATTTAATAATAATGATATGAGGAATAGTGAAAATCACAACTTATATCTTAACATGGCAAAAACAACGATAATGCATACAGATAAAACTAATATGGAGAACGAAATATATGTTAATGAAGGAAAATTGGAGATGGTGGAAAATTTCGAATATCATGGGTCATTAATTACCAATAATGGTGACACAATGAAGGCAATTAAAAGACGAATTCAGAAATTAAAACAACTGAATAAATTGTGGTGGGAAGGCGGAAGGGGGGTGGGGGGGTGGGGGGGGGGGGGGGAGACAGAACTACAAGTAACTGATTTTTAAGAGCATGCATATTTCTCATTGCAATTTATGCCTGTAATACATGAACACTTACTTAACAAGTTGAACAGCGCATAAATGCCTTTGAATATAAATGCTAAGACGAGTTCTAAGAATCATCATCATCAAGTGCCCTGCCAGCTGGCGTAGGCGTTCATGGCTCTCCACAGATCTCTGTCTTTGGTGTTCTGGATCAACTCTGCTGCTGATATTCTTCCATGCCACGGTCTCAATCCATCCAGCATCATTTCTCTTGATCTACCTCTGCCTCTCTTCCCCTCGATCTTTCCAGTTGCCACGATGTTCTCCAATGCCTCTCTTCTCATCACATGACCGAAGAAAGTTGTTTGTCTCTTTCTTATTGTTGTATATAATGTTCTAGTTGCATTAGCCTGTTTCAGGCAATCGTTGTTAGTTACTCTGGCCATCCAAAGAATTCGCAATATTCGTCTCAGGAACCACGTCTCTGTTGCTTATAATTTCTTCTTAATTTGTTCATTTACATTCCAAGATTCACTGCCATGCAGCAAAACTGGTTCTTTATAGCATTTCAGCACTCTCTTTCTTACATTCAGTGATAGTGACTTATTGCATAAGATACTCTTCATTTTCTGAAATGCTGCTTTTGCTTGCCTTATTCTGCTCTTAATCTCTGTTGTACATCTTCCATCTGATGTTATAAATGCCCCTAGGAATCTAAAATTATCCACTTGGCTAAGAATTTTTCCTTCTATTTCTATGTCACATTTTGGTGTCACCATTTTCTTTGATATTTCCATTGTTACTGTTTTCTTGATATTCAAGGCGAGTCCTTTCCTTGCACTCTCTGTTACTACAGTGTTCAACAATTGTTGTAGGTCTGTTGCATTATCTGCCACCAATACTGCCATCTGCATAGCATATATTGTTTATATTATAAGCTCCAACTAGTATTCCTGGCATCTCTTTGATCTCTCTCATTATTACTTCGCTATACAGGGAGAACAGATCTGGTGACAAGACACACCCCTGTCTTACTCCTAGCTTTATATGTACGTAACTACCCTCTTTATTTCTCATTTTAATTGCTCCTACTTGGTTCCAGTATATATTCTTTATTATTCTTAAATCTTTCCCATCAATGTTGATATCTTCCAACATTTTAATCAGTTCATCATGTTTTACTTTATCAAATGCCTTAGTATAATCTATAAAGTACAAATATATGTCTTTCTGTTTCTCTATTGATATTTGTTCTAATAATATCTTGGATAAGAAAAAAAAAATTGCTTCCAAACGACAAGATCTGAATACTGAAGGCGGTTGGCTACTAAGGCAATAAAACAAAGACAATTGAAATAATTTGATCACCTGAAACGTCATGAAAGTTTGGAGAGAACCTATCATGCATGCCGTAAGATACGATTCAGGAGGTTTGGCGTGAGGCTGGCTACCTGATCCCATTGAAGACTATAGCGGCAATATCCAAGCACTTATGAACAAGTCTACAATGGGCTATTTGTGAGTTGGTGAAGGGCCTATTGATTGATCGATCGATTGATTAATTGATTAATTGATTGATCGGGTGGTTCATTGATTGATTGTTGGATTAATTACGTGATTGGTTGATTTACGGGATGATTGTTTGATTGATTAGCTGATTGATTGATTGATCATTTCATTGGTGGATTGATTGATTGGTTGTTTGATTGATAGGTTGATTGATTAGTTGGTGGACTGACTGATTGATTAGTTGCTTGATTGATTAGTTGATTGATCGATCAATTGATTGATTGGTTGTTTGATTGATTAGTTAATTGATTGATTAGTTGATTTGATTGATAATCGATTGATTGATTGATTAATTAATAGGTCGATTGAATGGTTGATTTGTTGATTGATTAGAATTACTAGTATAATACTCGGCGGCACTGGAACTGCCTTAAGGCCGTGGTTAGCAGGTGTGTCTGCTGGCCTGGCAACCATTCCAACCCCCCTGTAAGCCCATGATGTCGGTACCATACACTGTCTTGGGAAGTAGAAGCGGCGGGCGTGACACTGAACACGTGACAAACCAGTTTCTGATTGGTCTATACAAATAGTGTCTAGCACCATGTACTGAATGCGACCTAACGACTGATAAGGAGTCCTCTTTGACTGAACGTTTTAACCGCATTCTACGTGCTCTGTGAAGGCCGTATGCTTTCAAGCACAAGTACGCAACAATTATCTGATCCATGTCGTGATTGTTACATTTTTGACGCGGTGTTGCTAAACTATGTCAAGGTTTAAGTTTAAAACGCTGAATCTTAATATATATAGATTGTACTGTTGGCAACAGAAGGGACAATTCTTAACCAGATGGATCATTTTAAATACCTAATCGCAATTAGAACATTAGATGGGAGATGCACAACACGGATTATGAGCAGAACATAACAAGCAAACGCTGCATATTACAAGTTTGGTTTAGTTTAGTCGATGGATCAACATCACGGCACACAAATGCAACCCATAAGTGCTCCGTTCTCCTCCTAATTCAAATCTGAGTTTGGAGAAACTCAGCTCAGTGCACGAACTCCGTAGCCCCGGTGGGGATCCTGAAATACTTTGGGTAGATTTTTAACTCGAAATTTTGCCCGGGCAGCGCCGTTAGGCTACTCTTTCTCGATTTCCAACTGCCAAGGGATTTTTTACGTGCGCAACAATACACACGGGAGTCCGATCTTACTATCCAGAGACCAGGGGGAATTTTATTACTAGAAGTCCAGCACTCCCTGTCCTCACCGGGGCTTGAACCCGGGACCTCCAGCTCTCGAGGCGGGCACCATACCTCGAGACTACGCAGCCCCCTTGCATATTACACAAAATGAAAGGCATCGTATACAATTCGTCACCATTATTGAATGTAAAAAAAAACAGAAGAGAGTATTGTGATGCCATATAGAACATGTATTGCCGTGTGGCAGTGGATCTTGGAATGTAAACGAACAAATTAGGAAGAACTTGGAAGCAACAGAGATGTGGTTCCTGGCACAAATGTTGCGAATTCCTCGGACTGCCGTAGTAACTAACGGTTGCCTGAAAGAGGCTAGTGAAATTAGAACATTATATACAGCAATAAGAAAGAGACAAACATCTTTCTTTGGTCAAGTGATGAGAAGAGATGCATTGGAGAACATCGTGACAACGGGAAAGAACAAGAGAAAAAGAGGCAGAGGCACAGGCAGACCCAGAGAAAAGATGATGGATGGACTGATAGGGTCGCATGGAAGAACAGCATTCCTCCAGCAGGTTGATCCAGATCACCAAAAGACCGAGATATGTAGTGAGACATGAACGCCTACGCATGCTGGCAGGGTACTTGATGATGATGATGATGATGATGATGATGATGATGATGATGATGATGATGATGATGATGATGATAATGATGATGATGATGATGATGATGTACTGTTGGAAACGTCTCGATTTGTAGTTTCAATATTTATTGTCATTATTTTTGTCATTCCTCCCCTCGACGCTTGAAGGCAGAAGTGGAAGGTGATGATGATGATGATGATCTTTGTCTTTTCTCTATGGATTTTAAACCTAGTTGTTGTGACACCCCGTCAAATGTTGTTAGTTTGTTCTGCATATGAAGAATGAACCAAGATGTGAATAGATGCTTGCGCAGGATATTTCATACACCGAGAAAATCAGAGAGTTGTTTAGTTTAGTTTAGTTTAGTCGTTGGATCAACATCACGGCACACGGTTTAACCCATAAGTGCTCCCTTTTCCTCCTAAGTCAAACCTGAGTCTGGAGAAACTCAGCTCAATGCACGAACTCCGTTGCATCGGCGAGGATCCTGAAATACTTTGGGTCGATTTTTAACTCGAAATTAGAGAAAAATGGAAAATTAGAGAACATCGAAGCAGAGAGTAGTATAACAAGGAAAGTGTTGGTCTGGAATCAAAGGGGCAAGAACAAACAAACAAACAAACAAACAAACAAAGGAAGATGAAGTAGATAAGTAGAAACAGAAGAACGTGAGCAGGGTTGTATGGGATAGCTAGAGGTGGGAGAGTCTGGAGTGAGTTGGTATAGGGTCCATGTCATAATGGAAGGAAGGAAGGAAGGGAGGAAGGAAGAAAGGAAGGAAGGAAGGCAGGCAGGCAGGCAGGCAGGCAGTCAGTCAGTCAGTCAGGCAGGAAGGAAGGAGGGAAGGGAGGAAGGAAGGAAGGATACTAACATCATTGCATTAAAGAGTTAACAGCATATGTTGTGTGGAAACTACTACTGTTTGTCACTAGAATATAATAGTTCATGACAAATTAGTTATCGGCAATCACGTGACACTGATTGTCCTTTACCAGTATTTAAGCATGAAATCACTGATTAGAGAAACAGTCTAGCCATAGACTTGTAACCTGTAGTCTCTAATGAAGTAATTGCTATCACAATGGAATCAGCTAGTTTTCTGTCTGTGACAGTGGTATTTGTGTTGCTGCTTCATTGTAGTAGTGGTAATGTATTTACTGATAGCTTCACATTAGGCACTCATCTAACAATATTCTTCTTCTGTTTCTTCTGCTCCTTCTCTTACTACTACTACTACTACTACTACTACTACTACTACTACTACTACTACTACTACTACTACTACTACTACTACTACTACTACTACGAATACTACGAATACTACTAGTATTAGGTTAGGATAGGAGTGGGTCAGAGTGCCAGCGGAGCAGTCAGACTTGTGCAGAGTTATAATCAAATTGAGCTGGGAGTGCAGGGAGTTGCCAGCAGGGGCCACAGAAGTGGAAGTCCAGCAACTAATTCAGGATAATGCTCGCTCGGATGATGTGATTATCTACACAGATGGGTCGGTGGTGAGAGGTAAGAGAAGTGCCTGGGGGTTCCTAGCAAAAGCTAATGGTCGACGTTTGGTGCAGGAGAGCCTGCCATATTATACCACAACATCTAGCTTAAGAATGGAGGTGGAGGAGGTCAGTGCAGCTTTCCGCTGGATGGAGAATACCACACACACACACACACACACACACACACACACACACACACACACACACACACACACACACACACACACACATCGTGATTGTAACTGACTCAGAAAGCATGCTGAGGAATGTGAGGACAGGCAAGCTTCGGACAGAGTGGCTTGCTTCGCTTCGGAGGTCATGGGTGGCAAGCATCGTCTGGATCTTTTCTCCGGGGCATGCCGGTGTGCTGGGGAATGAACAGGCGGACAGAGTGGCTGGCTCTGCAAAACTTGGTGGAGTATTGATGCACGACAAGGCAGACGTGGTTGCGGCCTTGTGGGAGCTCGTGTACACCTCGGAGGAGCAAATGGATCACCATGGTCTGGCAAGAATGAAACAGTGAGTAATGACGAGGGGATCAGGCCGACGCTCGACGCTCAGAGGAAAGGCGAGGCGGACATATAATCAGATTGCTACTGGTACTATCGGTGTTGGAACTCTTCGCTGGCTGCTGAGGATGGGGACGAAGCGCTCATGGGAATGCCACGAATGCTGTGATGTAGGTTATTAAATCAATCAATCAATCAATCAATCAATCAACTACTACTACTACTACTACTACTACTACTACTACTACTACTACTACTACTACTACTACTACTACTACTACTACTACTACTACTGCTGCTGCTACTACTATTACTACTACTACTACTACTACTACTACTACTACTACTACTACTACTACTACTACTACTACTACTACTACTACTATTATGCGAGTAATAGCATGCAAGTCAAGTGTCCAGCCCAGCGAAAGCGAATTTGATTCTTCATTATTAGAGTGTGGATACTGGACATGGCCGCTTTTTCTGCTACCGTTGCTGCTACGACTACCACTACTGCTACTATTCTGCTGTTGCTGCTGCTGCAGTTGTTGCTACTACTACTACTACTACTACTACTACTACTACTTCTACTACTACTACTACTACTACTACTACTACTATTACTACTACTACTACTAACACTACTACTACTACTACTACTACTACTACTACTACTACTACTACTACTACTACTACTACTACTACTATTATGCGAGTAATAGCATGCAAGTCAAGTGTCCAGCCCAGCGAAAGCGAATTTGATTCTTCATTATTAGAGTGTGGATACTGGACATGGCCGCTTTTTCTATGACTTCGGTGTCTAAGATCTTGTCTTGCCATTTGATCTTTAGTTGCTTCCTAAGACAGAATGTGTGGAAGTGGTTTGATTTCCCAGCGTATCGCTAGTAAACAGTTCAAGTTTCACAAGCACACGCAATAACGCCGTGAATTATGTCGACAACTGCTACATGTTATGGTGCTCGCCCTGCTCTGGTCCCACAGACAGGTGCAGTGCCGGGCTTTATGCCTCGTAAGGGTCTAACCACAAATAAGGGAGGTCCTTCTCAGATGTCCAGCGGAGCCAGAGGGCCTGACAATAGACCGTCTGGCCGTTACCAAACAGATAAACTCTATGGACCGCTGAATGAACTAAAAAAGACTGTTAGATTCATACAAGAGACAACATTGCAGTTATAAACATATTTCAGGCGAACGAAAGAAGAAGAAGACAAGCACATAGCAGTGTAGATAATACGACTGTTGTGCAGACTTTCAGCTTGGTTTGCACGCTTATTTCATTTCTGTCCCACACATTCTTGTAGTCTGCCAAAGGCCCTGCTGGCCTTGGAGATTCCTGCATTCACTTCGTCGTCAGTTATTGCAGCTTGTGACACAGTGCTGCCAAGATAGGTGAATCTGTCCACAACGCTTAGTCTATGGCCATTCACTTTGATATTCGGCTCAGTGTCATTAATCCCTGGGGCTGGCTGGTACATAACTACAGTCTTCTCCTAGTTGACACTGAGCTCAAAGTTGGCACAGGCATATGAGAAAACTGAAACGTTATTTTGCATGCCTGCCTCTGAGTTGGCATATCGAGCACAATCGTCAGCAAACAGGAGCTCTCTGACGGTATCGCTGGTAGTTTTGATATTAGCTTTAAGTCTTCTGAGATTGAATAAATGTCCATCCATGAGGTATTTGATGTCTATTCCAATGAAGGCATAGTCAGCATAGCTGAAAACATGAGGCTGAACAGCGTTGAACAGCTTCTCTTTAGTGAAGCGTATGATGTTCATTGCTTTTTATAATGTTGCCAATTGATTAATGTTTATAAAGCTCCTATATTTACGTAATTTAGAGACCCGCTTGCGGTTGCCTAAGCAGGGCCAGACCAAACGATTCCGGGCCCTATACGGCCCACGTGCCGAACGTTCCTCGCCGCTGCTTTAAGAAAACGCATGTTTTATGTTCTAACAGGTATTCCTCGCCAGCACACAAAAGATGGGGTCCAGGCAGCGTCGTTTGCCTTCGCCAAGGCTTTCCAGAGCCACATGGTTCTGCAGAAAGAGCCAGCACGCGCCAATGTGTTTCGGGTTTTCTTCTGCTGTTGGGGCGACTGTAAATGCCCAGGTACTGTACGGAAACAGAGCTATTGTTGGTGACAATGTTGCTATCGTTGTTTTCTATTGCTACTGTTGTTGTATATTGTTGCTACTGTTATTGTTGCTAATGTTGCTATTGTTAATGTTGCTACTTAAGTTGTTATTATTGTTGTTGTTGTCAGTTTTATTGTTGATATTGGTGTAATTGTTGCTACTGCTATTTTTATTATTGTTGCTAGTGATTTTGTTATTAATGTTACTGTTGTTACTGCTGTTGTTGCTATTATTATTGCTGTTGCCTTTTCTGCTATTATTGTTGCTATTGTTGTTACAGTTGCTGTTGCGTTTTCTGCTATTATTGCTGCTGTTGTAGTTGTTGTTATTGTTGCTATTGCTGTCATTGTTCTTACAGCTTTTATTATTACTCTTGCTATTGTTATTATTAATATTGCTGTTTCTATTGTTGTTAATAATGATATTGCTGTTCTTTTTGTTATTTTTGATGTTGCTATTGTTATTGTTGCTCTTGCTATTGTTATTGTTACTATTGCTATTGGTATTGTTATTGTTTATATTGTTATTGTTACTGTTGAAATTGTTATTGTTGCTTTTACTATTGTTACTTTTGCTGTTGCTGTTCTTTTTGTTGCTGTTGTTATTGTTATTGTTGCTCTTGCTATTATTATTATTGCTTTTTGCTATTGTTATTGATGTTGGTGCTACTGTTATTTTTGTTCTTTATTTTGTTATTGTTATTCTTACTATTGTTATTGTTACTGTTTCTTTTGTTGTTGTTTCTGCTTCTGTTGTTGTTCTTGTTTTGCTGATGTTATTATTGTTGTTGGTTTTAATGCTGACGTCACTATCGTTATTCTTGCTAATGAAAAGACTGAGCAGATGAGAAAATTGATATTGTTATCATTATCATTTCCGTCGCAGTCATCATTGCCATCATTATCATAACAAAGATGATGATGATGAGTTTTTCGTTCGCTTAATCTGAACTCCAGCGTAGTTCACGCTGGATTGATATTTGCGTATGGATTAGCTTCCCCTATTTCCAATGTCTCTTACTATCAGGCGAAGACACTCCTACTTCTGAGGAACTTTTAATTTATGTCCCGAAATCAAGGACGAGAAGTCAATATTTTAGTCTAACTATCCGGTGTAGGGGTTGAACCTGCTACCTTGGCATCAGCACAACGGAAGCGTAAGAGCGAGCGCTCTTGTCCATTCTGGCATGTTGAGAACCTTGCTGATTATCATCTTCGACTTTACAATCGTCATCACTATTACATTGGCACCTTTCCGTCTTGACAGACGATAGTTTGGTACATTGTGCTTCAAAAAGGCTTAATAACAACGACCCATGGCGGTGGCGAGTGTGGCTGGTAAAGCCAATTCTTGCTGCAAATGTTTGCCCACAGTAAGTGCATGTGAAAACATGGTCATTTCCACCATTGTGCACCATCTTACGTCTCTCACGCTCTGTGTGTGCATTATCTGCAATCATTTTCTCCTTTGTCTTTATTCCATTTCTGATAGTTGAGCCTCCATGCAAGACGTTCAGCGGCGACATGCTCCCAATGTGCATTATCAATGCCTGTATCAATCATGTCCCACTTACACACATCGTTGTATCTTAGTAGAGGCCGACCCTGAGATCTCCTACCCGTCTGTAATTCACCAAAAAAGATGTCCTTTGGTATTCTACCATCATCCATCCTCCTAACATGTCCTATCCATCTAAGTCTACGAAGACTGAGCAAGGAATACACCGTCACACAACCTGATCTTTCCAATACTTCAGTATTTGTGATTTTGTCTTGCCACTTAATACCAAGTATTCTTCGCAGACACCGCATATGAAAGCTGTTTAAACGTTTCTCTTGGCGTGAGTAAGTTGTCCAGGTTTCACTGCCATAAAGAAGAGTACTAAGGACACAGGCTTGGTAGACAAGGACTTTTGGTTTGGCAGTAAGCTTCCTGTTCTCCCAGACTCTTTTTGCTAACATGTTCATTGTTGTTGCTGCCTTGCCAATCCTGATGTTGATTTCCTGATCGAGGGATAATTTGCTATTTACCTCTGATCCTAGATATGTAAAATGGTCTACTATCTCCAGTTCGGCGTCGTCAGTAAAGATTGATGGTACACCATGTGCACCTTGTGACATAATCTGTGTCTTCTTTTTGTTAATTGTTAAACCAAATTCAGAACAAGCATTGGAGAATGCAGATAGTAGATGTTGTAATTCTTCCTCAGAGTGGGTCGTAATCGCAGCATCATCCGCATAAAGCAACTCTCTGATTAGTACCCTGCTAATTTTGGTCTTGGCCTTCAATCTCTGAGCATTATAGAGGCCACCATCTGAGCGTGAGTGAATGTATATACCGTCATCATGATCACGAAAGGCATATTTCAGTAGAAGTGAAAAGTATATCCCAAAGAGGGTGGGGGCTAGTACACAACCTTGTTAACTCCACTCTTGATTTCAAACTCTTCTGAAGTTGAGCCATCAAACTTGATTATACCCTTCATGCCTGTGTGGAACGATTCCACAATGGACAGAAGAGTTGGTGGGCAGCCAATCTTCTTTAGTGCTTTGAACAGACCCTCACGACTGACCAAATCGAATGCCTTTGTGAGGTCGATGAAGGCAATAAACAGTGGCTGATTTTGTTCCCGGCATTTTTCTTGCATCTGTCGCAATGAGAATATCATATCAATGGTAGACCGGTTCTGACGGAAGCCGCACTGTGATTCGGGGTAGACTTGATCTCCCAGGACTTGAAGTCTGTGCAGGACAATTCTGGTAAATACTTTCCCAACAATACACAGAAGTGAGATACCCCTATAGTTGTTACAGTCGCTCCGATCTCCTTTGTTCTTGTACAGCGTTATGATGTTTGAATCTTTGAAATCCTGTGGGACTTGTCCTTCACGCCAGCATAGCTCTATTAGCTGGTGGATCTGTGGAGTGAGTGTGTCTTGCCCACTCCTGATAACCTCTATTGGAATCCCATCCTTACCTGGAGCCTTGCCAGATACAAGCTCATTTATAGCACACTTAACTTCTGTTATAGTGGGAAGTGTGTCCAGGTGGTCAAGAGTTGGCAAGGCCTCTATGGCGTTGAGGGCATTATCCGCTAGCTTGGTCTCACTTGAGTAAAGCTCTAAATAGTGCTCGACCAATTTGTCCATCTGCTGTTTCTTATCAGTGATGATTTCTCCAGTCAAGGTTTTCAGTGGTGCACTTCTTTTCATCATTGGACCACAGGCTTTCTTTATCCCTTCATACATGCTTCTGATGTTTCCCTTATCACTTGCGATTTGAATGGACTCACATAAGTTGATCCAATAGTCATTCGCACACTGCCTGGCAGCTTTTTGTACATCTTTCCTCGCTTGCTTCAGCTCACTCAGAGAAGAAGAAGAAGAAGAAGAAGAAATGATGCTGGTGATGATGATGATGGCCAGTATGATATGATGTTACTGGTTGTAGTGGTGTTGGCAGTGATTGTGGCAGACATGGTAAAATAGGCAATGATTGTTGTTGTTCGTAATGATGATGATAATGCGATGACGACTTCGACTCAGCTTCTTCTTCTTCTTCTTCTTCTTCTTCTTCTTCTTCTTCTTCTTCTTCTTCTTCTTCTTCTTCTTCTTCTTCTTCTTCTTCTTCTTCTTCTTCTTCTTCTTCTTCTCATAAAAAAGTTGCCGGTAAGTAAAGCTTACAAACAACTTCAAATGACAATGGATGGAGAGTTATCAACCTAGCAGAAGCCAAAGGACTGCAGATCAGCAGTACCAGACTGCAAAGAAAGGATATACATAAACAAACTTGGAAATCATGTGACAAGAGAACCTATAAACAAATAGATCACATTTTAATTAACAACAAAAAGGGTGGGGAGGGGGGGGGGCTGTTTGTGATTTCTTGGTAAGTTTACGTTCAGTAATTTACCATTGCCTTCTGAACGCCAAGCACCCACACCTTTGTGTGAAAAATAAACGCAAGGCCTTCTGCCGCCAAATTGCCCACATCAACATTTTGAACGCGGTGTGCGTGATTACAAATTGCGCCAGTAACCCCTTCTCCACCGAGTAGACAAACACCAAAGGCACGACATATACACGTAATCGGACAATCGCAAGCTGAATAACAAAGAACAACACTTAATCAATTTAACTTGTAAGTGTCCATCAAAATATTACCCACATAAGCATTTTATCTTAAAGTTTGCCGTTTTTATATAATCGTCTTTGGGGGAGAAAAGTGCAGTACATATTTATAGCCCGTGTTGACAACCTGTTGTCATAAGCGACCTTGACTGACAAAAATGTGATTATGTAAGACGGTGTTGATTTGTGAATGACAAGGGCACATAATTACATGGGCACAATGCAAGATAATTCGGTGTTATCTATATCGTGATTTGATAAGAAATTTGCTTATTAACCGTTCTGTACCTAGTGACAGCTGATTTGTTGACTGATTGTCCGTTGCATGAGAAAAATACCGCTAGTTTAGTTTATTGTTTCTGTCTAGGAGAGGTTTATTGCTTCGAAGAGTTGGCACTTTAAATCTCTTCCGAAATAGAAGGAGTAGGTGAGTGAGATGAAGGAGAGAAGGAGGCGCAGAAGGAGAAGTAGAAGCTTGAGAGGAAGAAGAAGAAGGAGGGGAAGTTAGAGGAGAAGCAGAAGGAAAATGAGGAGCAGTTGCATGAGAATGAAGAGAAGGAGATGATGGTGGTGCTAATGATGATGGTTAGGACATTAGTGATGATAATGATGATGATGAGGACACTAGTAATGACAGTGATGATGATACCAATGATGATGATGATTATACTAATGATGATGATGATGATGATGATGATGATGATGATGATAATGATTATTATACTAATGATGATAATGACGATAATGATGACGATACTAATGATGATGATGATGATGATGATAATGATGATGATGATGATGATGATGATGATGATGATGATGATGATGATGATACTGATGAAGATAATGATGATGAGGATACTAATAATGATAATAATGTTGTTAATGATGATATGTTGTTTGATGGTCATAAACTATGACTGACCTCCCGTATAACAGTAGACGGTACTACCTGCTTTCAGTTAGCGACGAATGTGTGACGCTCGCCAACCCTGACACCCCACATTATGCCAACGGTTTCGGGCGGAGAAGCGCAATTGGGAGGGTACAAGCGTTATCCTGGTGCGAGGAAATGTAACCTAAAGACTAAAACTGTCGTGGCAGAGCACGCCAGGCCCTAAGCCTTTTTCGACATGTGGTCTAGGATCGAAGCTCCCACAGACGGAAAGTTAGAGCATTGCTTGGCGGATCCAGCAGCTTCTGCAGCTTGTCTTGTTCCAGATGTATTGGTGTTACCTTTCCACTGGAGTAAACTAGGCAGGCCGAGAGAGAGAGAGAGAGAGAGAGAGAGAGAGAGAGAGAGAGAGAGAGAGAGAGAGAGAGAGAGAGAGAGAGAGAGAGAGAGAGAGAGAGAGAGATCATACCGCATGGGGACCACATGGTATCTAAATTCAGCTCGGCTTTGCGCTTTGGAAGGGTATAACGCCATCCCTGGTCTTCTACCACCAGTGGTTGTAGTTATTTTGCCTTTTCTGTAAGCACAATGTAACAAACTATTGTCTGTCAGACGCCAGTGAGTTCATTAACATAACTGACACATTTATATTTGCCAGCTTGTGACACCAACGAAGACCTACACATACTCCGTGACAGTTCAACCTGGAACGGGCGGCAACCCTGGGACCTGGTTGGTTGAACTTGACCCCCAAAACGCCGACACGACTGCAACCATCAGTGTGACGTCACAGGGCACAACCTTGACACTTAGTGATGTTATTTTTGGAGATGTGTGGATTTGTTCTGGCCAATCAAACATGCAGTTCTCTGTCAACAATGTAAGTTTCTTACAAGAATCGTTTATCATCTCATCTTGTCCTTCTTACACGTTTCGGTGTCGTGGTGAAGCATAAACAGCGGGACAGTGCCCGTTAAGAGCTTCAAGTATCGAGATTCCCATGGACTGTGCTATTTCCGCTTTTT
>JACEFZ010000981.1:0-5000 GCA_014155875.1 Cepaea nemoralis
AGAGAGAGAGAGAGAGAGAGAGAATTGGAATGTATGATAATTATAATATGTATTAATAGTTTGTCTGTAACACTAATTAAATGTTTGTCGTTTTAATATCATTACGGAGATATTGATCTACCATTGAAATTCAGATATACGACATTCAGCTGCAGAAATATTCAGACTCAATAGACAGACTCAACTAGCAGCAGGATGAGTCGTATCTCAAAGTGGCTGCGCACAGGGAACACCTTTTGCATGAAGTCCTGGACACAGATTAGGGCTAATTGAGTATAGTTGAGTCAAGAAATGACATCACCTATTCGTACTCCGTCGTTATCTGCAAAAGTAAGCGAAGAGTCTCAATGCTAATGGTACCAGTCGCCGTCTGACAAGAACACTGAGCTGATTTATGACTCTTGTGATCGAGTGAGATAGCGAAACATGACAGCCCACGCTTATCGTCATGGCACATGATGATGATGATGATGATGATGATGATGATGATGATGATGATGATGATGATGATGATGATGATGATGATGATGGTGATGATGATGATGATGATGATGATGATGATGATGATGATGATGATGATGATGATGATGATGATGATGATGAAGATGATGATGATGACGATGATGATGATGATGATGATGATGATGATGATGATGATGATGATGATGATGATGATGATGATGATGATGATGATGATGATGATGATGATGATGATGATGATGATGATGATGATGATGATTCGTCTGACTATGTGTCCCTCGGCACGGAGTTCTGAGTTTCGGCCAGATCCTCTGGGGTCTCTCTGTAGCACTATTCTTTCCAATCCGCGATGATCTACTCTTCATCCGCACTATACACATGACCCCAAAGGGTCCCGACTACATCTGCCTTACCATTCACCAATACCCAGCCATGTGATGCAGACCCAGCCAATCTGACCTCCTGCTCGTTTCCCAGGTGGAGCTTGTCCTGGGGGGAATTCCAAAACATGCTCTCTATTTTTGTTTGCTGAATGGAAGCCTGATACTCTGCCTGAAGCATGCCTGACTACACCTTTCTCATTATTCTTTGTGAGTCCGTTATACTTCTGTCTCAGTTATTATTTGTGAGATAGGGGTCAGAATCTGATAAGAGGAAAATCATGGACGGCTTAGGCCGAGTACTCCGCATAAAGAAGTGTATGTGCTCGAAAATATTGGAGAAAAAAAGAATTGGTCAGAATGTCAGACCTGTGCAAGGTCATGATCACACTGGATCGGTCGACTAGCGTGGGCAGAAATTGGTCAGCAGAATGCGCTGAATGGGGGGTACAACAATTGATACCCGATGATGTGAGTCCAGATGATGCAACCATCTATACAATTGTCTGTGTGCTAAGAAGCAAAGAAGTGCTTGGGGATTCATGGCGAAGGTAATAGACAATGTTTATTGAAGGAGAGCCTGACATATGATATTAGAACATCTAGTCTGAGAATGGAAGAGGAGGCAGTCACTGCGGCGTTCCGCTGGCTGGAGGATAAGCTGTATACACATGTCGGGATTGTGACAGGCTCACAGAGCTTGCTGAGAAGGGTGAAGACAGATATGTTTCGTGCAGAGTGGTATGCGGCAATTAAACATGCTAAGATATTGAGCATTCGTGGTACCTTCTGCCCAGCGTATGTTGATGTGTTGGGAAACGAGCAGGCCGACAGACTGGCTGGATCTGAGCCCCTGGGTGGAGTATTGATGCACGATAAGGTATGTGTGGTCAGGGTTCTTTAAGATCGTATGTATAGTGTGAAAGAACATATGCAGTATCAATGCTAGAGAGAATCGTGCGGCGGCGAGTGACCAGGAGATCAAGCTGAAACTCAATTCTCCGAGGAAAGGTTAGACGGCCACAAAATCAGTTTGCAACTGGTATCATTAGTATTGGGAGTCTTCACTCGTTGTTGAAGTTGAAGACGGAGCATTTATGGGAATGTCCCAAGTGATGTTAAGTCGGTTGTTTGCTCATCTAAGCTCGACTCAACTCATATGAGAGATATTAATTGTTTTTTATGTTTGAAATATGTTGTTTGTCCATCAAGAATGATAATGACCATTCATTTCATCCAGTGGGGTTGAATAATATATTATAATATAATGATGCTGGTACATACACGCTATACTTTTCTTAATGCCTTCTTTCTTATCCTGTTGTTACAAGAACCCCGTTTATACATATTGTTACTTTAATTCTCATGAACTCATTGTCCTTCAGGTAGGCCGAGAGTTACATACAGCTCAGTCATTTCAGATAGTAGACAGAAAAGAGCAACATTGATAGAAGAAAAGACACAGTTATATCTCAGTATTTCCATTGTGGAAATCATGAAGCCAAAAACAGTTCCAAGCATAGACATCCTGCTCGTGAATTACCTGATTACTCGTCTACTGATGTAAGATATACTGAAGTAGGCGTTGCCGGAAGTTAGATTCAGTAAGAAATTACTGGATAACAACTAGATGATTTCTCACCTACTGATGGTAGGCCCACTGAAGTAGCCGTTGCCAGAAATTAGATTCAGAAAGAAATTATTGGATAACTAAGCACATTGTGCAGCCTGTGGATAAAGTGAAGTTTTTATAGCATCGTGTGCCAAGCCAATAAGCTACGTTACGATTCGTCATCTCACAAGATGACCACAGATATTCTGATTAGGTCTTTGCTCTTGTCCCGGTTGTGCCATGTATCCATACCATTCAGATATGTATCGCTTTGCCTTCCCCTTGCTCTTTTTTTTTTCTTGAAGTGTATCAATTTTCACACTTTGTCAAGCACATTTCTTCTCATAATATGCCACAATAATTTTCATTTTTGACTTCTAATTTCTCTCATTAATTAACGGTTTTGTTTATTTTTTGTAGAACTTTCTCATTGATTGTTTTTTCCTATCTATCCAGCGTATGTTTATCATTTTTCTCCAAAATAAAAAAACCAAACAAACAAACAAATCCCCAAAAAAAAAACATTTCCACTCCACTTTTATTAGATGTTTTTCAGCTTGGCTGCTCACTGTCAATGTTAAAAGGTAAATAACAACATGGGGTCTTTATGACATGTCAATAATTATTTTCTCACTGACAGTAATTTATTTTTCAATATTTCCCATCTTTCAAAAGAAGCAGTATATTCAGAAACATTCAGAAAGCAACAGGCTCGTCTGATTCACAGCTCCACTGCAGCAGGCCGTCCCATCCTTTGCTATCTGATGCAACTCTACTCACGACCTCCCCCATATTATTCATTTATATCTTTAAATCTTTCCCCCGTGTATTCTGAGGGCCTTTTGTGGAATCCAGACAAGGGATTTCTGCTTATGCTATCTTCAAGCTTTTTTGTGTACAATCTATGTCTTATCCAGCTGCGGCCGACTTTTCCGATCCCATCCAATCCGATATTATATTTTTTTTTACGTTCCCACCTCATTTTATCAGCTGGTCGGTTATAATCGTTTCCTCACTTCTTGATTCACTTGTATTTGTATAAGTTTCTCCATGAGCTCTACTTTGGTGATTCATTCAATTTTATTTCCTTTATACCACATTGACATCAACCAGTGTATGTTTTCTCATGAAAAACCGTCTCCCTGGCCTAGGTGTTAATGTCTTTCTCTGTAATCCGTATATTCTCGTGAGTATCGTAACCTGCGCGAGAATCGGTACATCAACAGCAACTGAAAAATTCTGGTGTTGACTGCAACGTCCTGTAAGCAACATATATATGCAACATTTAAAAAAAATTTAAATTTAAAAAAGTGAATGTTTGTAGTTTATTTGTAAATGTTTTATTGATTCGCCATGTTTGTGATCCCTACAGTAGTACTGAGTTGACGTTAGGGTTAAATATTCCAAGTTTAGTGCTAAGTTTAACTTTTTTTTTATTTCCACAAAATTATAATGTTATAAAATAAGAAGAGGAAAGCAGAGAAGTAAATACCTGGATGACTTGGCCACGTGGTATGGTCGAGACAAGAACACAGAGTTGATCCACGACTCTAGTGATCGTGTAAAATGGCCAAACATGACCACCCACGCTTATCGGCATGGAACATAATGATGATGGTGATAAAAACTCGCGACTTCAGTATTCTTATTTGAATATCCTTTTCTGCTCACTCATTTCCACATGTTCCCAAAAAATATATGCTATATATGCTAACGTCGGTCTACCTGGTCTAGGAGTTACACGACTTTCTCCGTAATCCTGTATACTCTCGTGAGTAAAGTGACGTATGCGAGAATCGGTAGCCGTTCTCTCCGCGTCGGTAACTTATGGGGTATGTGAGCCGGTCGCTCAGAAAAATGGCAAACAACTGAGCGTAATCTTGCCAGAAATCAACAATCATCTGAAAGATGCTGATGTTGACAGCGATGTCCTGTAAAGGATATGCGAACCAATGTGTGTGTTTGTGTGTGTGTGTGTGTGTGTGTGTGTGTGTGTGTGTCCCAAAGAGATGTACTCACTCTTTGACCTTCCAATTCTCATGTATTTTGTGTGTAAGTAGATGTGTCTTGACAAACACACAATCCTAAGCAGTTAAATTAATAAATAAATTAATGTAGAATCCATTATTTATTGTCATGTAGATGAATGTTCTCTCTCATTCCGTCATTTTCGCAAATGTTCAAACTGTCTTCCTTCATTTTCCAAACACAGCTGATAACGTCCAACAATGGATTCAACAACATTGCTAAACACTTCATTTGGAATTGCAAGATATTGTATTCGAATTTCATTTTTCAAATCCTCGATTGCCGCTGGTTTTGCGGTATAAACCTTATCTTTAAGATATCCTCATAAAAAAGAAATCCATCGGCGTAAGATTGGTGAACGAGCAGGAAATGCAACACTACCTCTTCTGCCAATCCATTTGTTTGGATGTTTTGCATCGAGGTAAGCCCGTACATCATGATGGTAGTGGGGAGGAACTCCATCTTGCTCGAAGTAAATCTCCTCGTGCCCAAACATCTCT
>JACEFZ010000981.1:10000-61799 GCA_014155875.1 Cepaea nemoralis
GGGATAAGGGCATCAATTTTGGTGCAAAGTATGTTGAGAAATAAAGGGGTAATGTCTGTATAAAAATAAACTGGTTTCAAGTTGTTATCATATTTAGTTATTTTTCTACAGCCATTTGTGACTTACTTATTACCTTACCCTCGTAATTGCACTGGATATAGTTATTGTACTGTTTAATGTCACGATTTTCTCTTATGTCAGTTTTGTTAAATTTTATAGGTCACAAATTTACATTGATTGAATTGTGGAATTCACTTGTTTAGTTTTTTCAAATTTATCACAAACGAGAAGGGTGTAACAATCAATTTTTTTTTCACTTCTTTAGCTGAAAATTATTATAATATTGATTTACTGTTCATTACTTTTCATTGTTGATTACTTATTGGAGGAAATACTTTTTAGATTGTCCTTGGCCTAAGCTGTTTTTATTCTCTCTCACACATCTTCCTTGTGGTGTTATTATCCCCCCGCCCCTCTTTTTTCCTGATAATGGACTTGATAAGATTGGTTGGATCCCAGCGCCATACTAGAGTCTTCATATTATTTATTATATTTCGTGGTATCTTCCGTAATTTTAATGCTCAGTGAACGGAAGTTTACATTATTATATTTGTTCATTTGATCGTGTCTGATGTTTAGTCCAAACCTGATTTTTGTTTGGCATCGAATCAGTTGAGATTCCGGTGTACTGATGCCGTGGTAGCGGGTTCAATCTTCTTCTTCTTCTTCTGCTGCGTTCATCAGGAGATTATTTTTTTTTTGGGGGTTTTTTTTGGACGTGATTGCGTTGTGCCTGTTTACAGCAGAACTGCGTTCTTGCGCCGTTAGGCCGACACATCCGACTTCTGCGGGGGTTCAATCTCATACACCGGTCAGTTGGACTAAAATGTTGATTTCTCGAACCTTGATTTGGGGACGTAAATTACAAGTACCTCTGAAGTCGGAGTGGGTTAGCTTGAAGGCAACGGACACTGGTAATGGGGAAAGCTAATCCACACGCAAACATCAGTCCAGTGCACTAGAAACTGTAGCACTTGTATGGACTACTCTTGAGTTCAAAGCGAACCAGCGCCAACACATAAACAAACGTAGCTTGGTTACGCATGCCCCCGTCTATTGTGTTACGTTTTGGTGTTTGTATTTTCTTTGATATAACCGTTGATTCTGTTTTTATTTCTTGTCTACTATTGCAAAGCTGCAGATCTCCCTGGCCTAGGAGTTAGCGACTTTCTCCGTATACTCTCGTGAGTAACGTGACGACGGGGAGAATCGGTAGCGGTTCTAACCGCGTCGGTAACTTACGGGGTATGTGAGCCGGTCGCTCAGAAAGCAATGGCAAACTACTGAGCGTAATCTTTCCAAGAAATCAACAATCAGCTGAAAGATGCTGATGTTGACAGCCATGTCCTGTAAAAGATTTGCAAACATTTTGTGTGATTGTAAAGCTATGGGGTGGGAGAGGGTGGTTATCATTTTCTAATGTCTTTTGGCATTTGTCAGTTTGGAAAATTATGTTGTGTAATTATATGAATTCTTAAATGACAGCATAATGTTCTTTGCTGCTAGATTGTGAAAGAGGCTAACCATACACAATTAGCCGCAGATTGTCCGCACATTTGAAGCATTAATAGAATGTGCACATTAACAAATATAGAAATATTATCAAATTGTTCTGCCTGTCTTCCTATTTGTCTGTCTGTTGTCTGTCTGTTAGTCAGTCTTTGTCTGTCTCTTTTACTGCCTGTCTCTTGGTCTTTTTCTCTGCCTGTATGTCTGTCTGACTGTATCTCTGTCAGTCTGTTTGTCTGTCTTTCTCTCTGTTTTTCTGTCTGACTTTTTCTCTGTTTTTCTACCTGTCTTTCGCTGTGTCTCTGTCAATCTGTCTGTCTCTCTAAGTGCCTGCCTGTTTGTCGGTCTGTCTATCTATCCATGTGAATATATAATGTTCTACATTTTTTAGTCTTTTCCCAGCAATTATTGTTAGTTAGTCTGACAGTGGACAGCAAATACCTTCGTCTTTGAAACCACATCTCCACTGCCTCGAATCAATCAATCAGGTGCCGTCTCCACAATGTATCTCCAATAGTGTATATCTCTCGCCTTGTTTGTACATGCTGTCAGATTGCTGTTCGTCCATCTCTTTATGTTCTCTTCCCACTTGTATCATCATCTACCTCTTGCTTGCTTGCCTTTAACCTTACCATCCAGTATGTTTTTAAAAGAGTATTATGTCTTTTAATGCGGCCGAAATATTTCCATTGTCTCTTTTTCATTGCTTCCATCAACTCTCTTTCCATTCCCAGTTTCCTCGAACCTCTGTATTTTGATTGTTTTTGTTTCCATAAAACACGACATGTTCTTCTGTATTTCCCTATCTCCAGGTCCTGGATTCGACTTTCTAATTGCTTGTTTATTGTCCAGGCTTCTGTGCATTACATAAGTGTTGAATATACTCACATAACATTTACCGATTCTCATTTTTAATGCGTTGTTAATCTCTCTGGATGTTAATACTGAGTTCACGTTTTAGAAAGCATTTTTGGCCCTTCTTATTCCTTTTTATCTGTTATCATATGTCCAAGATAGGAGAAACGTGTTATTTCTTCCATACTGTTCAAAACAAAGAAACGCAACATTATTGCAGTTTCAAATGCAAACATGTACCAATATTTTATTTTACGGAATTGATGTTTCAATCCTGGCATTACGAAACTTTCTGACTTTAGCAATGAAATGATGTTCATTAAATTTGGTTTGGACTATTAGTCTTTGCGACTGAGGTCTCCGTTTCAGTAAGGTGTATGGCCTCATATGGCCTCTTTCAGAGAACGACATCTCCTTGACATGGATCAGATTAGCTGTTGTATCTGTTGTTGTGGGATGGCTGCCCACTCTTGCCGCAGTGCAAGAGACAACTGTCGGAGATTGGCTGGAGCCACGTCTCGCTGGCGGACTCGTCTGTCGAGTTCATCCCATAAGTGTTCTATGGGGTTCATGTCTGATGGCATGGCTGGCCACGGAATGGTCTGGACATTGTTGTCAGCGAGGAACTGGGTGGTGAATTGTGCCACATGAGGTCGAGCGTTATCCTGCTGAAAAATAGACCCTTGTGCAGCCAGAAGTGGAAGGACATGAGGATGAAGAATTTCAGCGACGTATCGTTAGGCATTCAGGCGCCCTTCAATTTGCACCAGGTCACTTCTTCCCTTGATGTTGACGACCCCCCCCCCCCCCCTCCACATCAGTACACCTCCACCACCATGTGGAGGAGCCTCATCAACGCTGTTCTGGGTTTAGCGCTCACGAACTCTGCGGTAAGCTCTTCTCCGTTTATCGTGTCACTGGAGCACAAAAATTGATTCATCATTAAACCAAACCCGTTTCCAGTCATTCGCAACGCTCCATTGACGATGCCCACTGCTGTCGGTTCTGGCGATGCCGGTCCGTAAGATCAGGACTTCTGTACTTTCTTCTAGCGCAGAGACCAGCGTCGTGCAGCCTGTTCCTGAAGCGGTATTCGGCAGCAGTTGTGATTCTTGATCTTTCTACTGCCCAGCCGGTCTGCCACTGAGCCAGTTTCTTGAAATAGCCTCCAAAGGCGACTAATGGTGCTTCTAACCACATTAACTTCTCTGGCTACTACACTTTGTGACTGTCCAGCCTGTAAACGTCCAATGATGATGAGTCGTTGTTCTGTAGTGAGATGAGCCGTACTTGCGCGTTGAATTTTCAGTTGAATTTATTCGAGGAGCGTCAATCTTGTATAAGCATTCAATAATATTGTTTTTTGTTTTCATTAAGTTTTACGGGATTATCATGAACCTGTTACGAGTTATTGTCAAAATTGTTGTTTTGACCTTGACCTTTTTCATGACCGCATAAATCACGAGGTGAGTACAATTCAGGCAACCTCGAGATAACTTCTCCAGATGGACACAGTCGATAGGTTGACTGATGTCCAGTCAGCGAGTATATTTTATAAAAGTAACACCAAAAATGTTGCGTTTCGTTTTGTTTTGTTTTTAACAGTATAGTATCTCCCCGTTTACTGTTGTATCATTGATGACATTTCCTTCCCACTGCTACTTATCATAGTTTTTTTTTTATTATTATTATTGATGTTAATATCTAAGCCACATTATGCACTATGCATGTTTACTTGTTCCCTACGTTTTGTAATCTAATAAATTGAAATATGTCAGGCAATAAATCGTGCAATCTATTGTTTGTGTCTTCATTATTCAGGAAACAATTGTTTTCAATATCGTAGATTGATTTAATTATAATATCCAAATAGTATTCCAGTTCTCTCTGTGATTTCTCTCATTATTACTTCGCTAAATAGATAGAACACATCCTTGTCTTACGCCTTGCTTTATCTATTCACAATTGCCCTTTTTTATTTTTTTTAAATGTTAATTGCTACTTGTTTCCGAAAGGTAATGTTTATTATTCTAAGATATCCATCCATCCATCATGTGCCATGCCGGTAAGCGTGTGCGGTCATGTTCTGCCATCTCACTCGACCACCAGAGTCGTGGATCAGCTCCGTGTTTCTGTCTCGACCATGCCACAAGGCCAAGCCATCCAGGTACTTGCTTCTAGTTCTTCCCCTTGGTCTGTTCCCCTCGATCTTACCAGTTGTCACCAAGTTCTCCAGATCATTTCTTCTCATAACATGCCCAAAAAAATTGTGACTGTCTACGTCTAATGACTCTAATCAGTTTACGATCTTCATTTGTTTCTTGAAGAACTTGTTCATTGGTCTTTCTGGCTGTCCATGGTATTCTTTGCATTTTCCTCAGAAACCACATTTCTACAGCCATTAGATGTTTTTCAGCCAGACTGCTCATTGTCCAAGCTTCACATCCATGTAAGAGTACAGGTTCTATGTAGCATCTCAACACTCTTTTTCTCGTTTCAATTGACATCTTTTTATTGGTAAGTATGTTTTTCATCTTGCTAAAGGCTACTTTCGCCATGGCGATTCTTGTTCTAATCTCTTCAAGGCATCTCCCATCAGATGTTATTACTGTTCCAAGATAATTGTACCTATTCACTTGTCGAAGAATATTCCCATTTACTTGTATATTACATTGTGGTATTTCGTTCTTCCTAGTGACGACCATAATCTGTGTTTTTTTACAATTTAATTAATTTATTTAATTTAATATCTAAGATATTACCCATGAATTTTATTATCTTCCAACAATGTAATCCTATTTATGTTTCGCTTTATCAAATACCTTGGTATAACATACAACAAAAGCATATGTTGTTCTTTGTAGTAATAGATCTCTGTATTAGTTCTCGCAATGTTTATATTGCAATGTACCATCTGTACCTTTCCCACCCACAGTTCAGTGCCGCTGTTCATCGAAGTCGATCGTTATAGTCTGTCGCGTTCTTTTCATTATCGCACTGAGTACAAGTTTAGTGACGAGGTTTATGTTGTTGCTTGTACGATGTGTTGTATTCAAATACACCCAGTCTTTTGTGTAGAGCTATAATTTTTTTTTTCGCATATCCTATTTACAGGACATCGCTGTCAACACCAGCATTTTATCGCTGTTGTTGATTTCTTGGAAAGATTGTGCTCAGTAGTTTGCCATTGCTTTCTGAGCGACCGGCTCACATACCCCGTAAGTAACGAGCGCGACGCGATCCGCTTCCGAATATCGCGCAAGAGCTATAATTGATTGTACGAAATTTGTTGTATTCAACTGCTCCCGATCTATTGGGTATTATTTCATTACGCGTAGTTGCGTGGCAGCCTGATTTCTGTGGTGCGCCTCCTGGCTGGCTGCCTCCGTATCTATTGGGTAGGGCTGTCCTACTTATATCAGCATACAATTAGGTGTATATCCACTGATGTAATTGTTATTCAACAGTTTGGTTCGTATTTCTATTCTAAACTCTCCGAGTACTTCTAATTCCGTTATAGTTATTTCATCTGGCCCGGCTGTTTTTCTTTTTATTGATTTGCGAGATAGTGTTTTTGACTTCAACTTGTATAATAGGTGGATTTTTTTATGTTATTCCTTTTTCTGTTAATTCTGCTTCTTCTCCTCCGTATATTTATCTTATTATTTATTTATTACATCTCTTTATTATAGCCTCTTCTTCTTTTAATACTTATTCTGTTTTCAAACATCACGTGTTTACCCATCTGTTTTTCTTTTTGTCAACCCACTGATTTCTTACTGCACACTTTTTATATCCTTCATATAGTTTACATCTGGTTGCTCGTCTAATTCAACCAAATACCTCTTGCCTTTACACATGTATCTTTTTCTTTATTTATCTGATCATATTATTCTTTTTGTAACTTGTATTTAAGATTTCTTCTGTCATCCATTCCTCCTTTGCTTTTTGTTTCCTTTCTGGTTATATACATTGTTTCTGCTTTTTTTTTTTTTTATTTCGTCAGTAGCTGGCTTTGAAATTAATTGTAGTCCATAATCTGCTAATGCTTCTAGTGCACATGAATTTTGTGTGTGTGTGGAGTAGCTTTCTCGATTACCAGCGTCCTACGCATTAGGCGAACCCACTCCGACGTTAGAGGTACTTGTAATTCACGTCCCCAAGTCAAGGACGAGAAGTCAACATTTTAGTCCAACTGACCGGTGTATGGGGTTGAACCTGCTCCATCGACATCAGCACATCGGATATTTAAAAGCGAGAGCTCTTACCCATTCGTACATCCTGAATTCCTTTTGCTTATTGGAAGAAAGGAGTTCTTGGCATTCCTATGACTCATGTATACCTTTGTATTTTATTTATTACACTGTATCTGTGTTTCACAAACACTCTGTGTGGTACTTGAATTTCTTTATTCGGTTTTAGACTATAATTCTTATATTCTTAATATCTTTTTTGTTTCTCTTTCTTTCATCCTACTTATATTTTTCCATAAAGTAGTTCTTATGATGTTTAACCCAGGCGTTTCCAATTATCATATCATGTATTATTGCTCAGTCTATAAGTTTTTTACCCACCACATTCGTGTCTGTCTCCGCGTCTTATATTATTTCTGTTCCTACTTCAGCGTAACTACAATCAAAAGGAAAATGATTTTCAATTGTATAATGTATCAAATTACTCATCCAAACACTAGTAACACAGAGAGAGAGAGAGAGAAAGAGAGAGAGAGAGAGAGAGAGAGAGAGAGAGAGAGAGAGAGAGATGAAAATAGAAAGTGATTAGAAAAATTAAACGTAGACATTCATTTTATTTTTGCGTGCGGGGGGGGGGGGGGGGGGGGGGAGGGGAGGGGATATCGGCTTGAAAATTTAGTATAAGCTGATGGACTCGATTTTTTTTTTGGGGGGGGGGGTGGGAGGGAGGGGTCAAGAGGGGTTCAAATGTATAAATACCCAAATGGTTTGGCCAGATGACCTAGTGGAGACAAAAGCACAATTGATCGTATCAGCTCTCGAATAGTAATCTCCGACGCCAATTGGCATAGCACATAATGATGTAGACATGTTTGTAAAAACGTTCATAGCGATCACAAACTGCTCTCGCACGCCAGGGTTTGTTTAATAATAAAGGCGATCAGAAAATTATTGGATAGGATATGCACGTCGGCATTAATATAAAACATAAAACAAGGTAGATAACATCAAAAAGAATATCGTTCCCAATGGTATAGTTAATGGCATTACAGATGTTTTTAAGCCAGTGTGTGGCCTTTACAGGCCATTGCAGTCAATCCCAGTGTGTATTGGATGTTTGTGATTCACTAGGCAATGTTAGTTCAGTAGTTTGCCATACTGTTTTGACAGGCCGACACCTCATACCATTGACATCAACGCAAAGCTGCTTCCAAATCACTTGCGACTGATTTCAAACCCTGGACTTGGTATGATAGGAAATTCTGAAACTGCGAGTCTCACTGCCCCCTTAGGCCATAGCGCCGACTGCGGCATAATGAAATGATCATTTCGGGGAACTATTGCTAGTGATGGTTGTCCTGGAATGTGTGTACATCATCCGACGTGTTCTCATACACCAGTGTCACTTGCTAACATTAGTTATCGCCACACCCATCTACAACACATCATCCGACGTGTTCTCATACACCAGTGTCACTTGCTAACATTTGTTATCGCTACACCCATCTATAACACATCATCCGACGTGTTCTCATACACCAGTGTCACTTGCTAACATTAGTTATCGCTACACCCATCTATAACACATCATCCGACGTGTTCTCATACACCAGTGTCACTTGCAAACATTAGTTATCGCTACACCCATCTATAACACATCATCCGACGTGTTCTCATACACCAGTGTCACTTGCTAACATTAGTTATCGCTACACCCATCTACAACACATCATCCGACGTGTTCTCATACACCAGTGTCACTTGCTAACATTAGTTATCGCTACACCCATCTATAAACACATCATCCGACGTGTTCTCATACACAGTGTCACTTGCTAACATTAGTTATCGCTACACCCATCTACAACACATCATCCGACGTGTTCTCATACACCAGTGTCACTTGCTAACATTAGTTATCGCTACACTCATCTACAACACATCATCCGACGTGTTCTCATACACCAGTGTCACTTGCTAACATTAGTTATCGCTACACCCATCTACAACACATCAGTATCGTTCGATGTGTCAATTTTACCATCCAATTAACTCGTTGTCTCAACTTAACTCGCCATCCTATGTCTCTGTGTCACAACTTAACTCAACATCCTATATGTCTCTGTGTCTCAAAATAACTCAGCATCCTATATGTCTCCGTGTCTCAACTTAACTCACCACCCAATTAACTCTTTGTCTCAACTTAACTCACCATCCTATGTATCTGTGTATCAACTTAAATCACCATCCGACATGTCTCTGTGTCTCAGCTTAACTCAACATTCTATGTGTCTGTGTCTCAACTTAACTCAACATCCTATATGTCTCTGTGTCTCAACATAACTCAACATCCTATATGTATCTTCGTCTCAACTTAACTAAACATCCTATATGTCTCTGTGTCTCAACTTAACTAAACATCCTATATGTCTCTGGGTCTCAAGTTAACTCACCATCCTATATATCTCTGTGTGTCAACTTTACTCAACATCCTATATGTCTCTGTGTCTCAACTTAACTCAACATCTTATATGTCTCTGGGTCTCAAGTTAACTCAACATCCTATGTGTCTCTGTGTCTCAACTTAACTTAACATCCTATATGTATCTGTGTCTCAACTTAACTCACCATCCTATATGTATCTGTGTCTCAACTTAACTCACCATCCTATATGTATCTGTGTCTCAACTTAACTCACCATCCAATGTGACTCCGTGCCTCAACTTAACTCAACATCCTATATGTCTCTGCGTCTCAACTTAACTCACCATCCAATGTGACTCTGTGCCTCAACTTAACTCAACATCCTATATGTCTCTGCGTCTCAACTTAACTCACCATCCAATGTGACTCCGTGCCTCAACTTAACTCAACATCCTATATGTCTCTGTGTCTCAACTTAACTCACCATCCTATATGTCTCTGTGTCTCAACTTAACTCAACATCCTATATGTATCTGTGGCTCAACTTAACTCAACATCCTATATGTATCTGTGGCTCAACTTAACTCACCATCCTATATGTATCTGTGGCTCAACTTAACTCAATATCCTATATGTATCTGTGGCTCAACTTAACTCACCATCCTATATGTATCTGTGGCTCAACTTAACTCACCATCCTATATGTATCTGTGGCTCAACTTAACTCAACATCCTATATGTATCTGTGGCTCAACTTAACTCAACATCCTATATGTATCTGTGGCTCAACTTAACTCAACATCCTATATGTATCTGTGGCTCAACTTAACTCACCATCCTATATGTATCTGTGGCTCAACTTAACTCACCATCCTATATGTATCTGTGGCTCAACTTAACTCACCATCCTATATGTATCTGTGGCTCAACTTAACTCACCATCCTATATGTATCTGTGGCTCAACTTAACTCAACATCATATATGTCCCTCTGTCTCAACTTAACTCCGCATAATATACGTCTCTGTGTCTCAACTTAACTCACCATCCTATATGTCCCTGTGTCTCAACTTAACTCACCATCCTATATGTCTCTGTGTCTCAACTTACCTCAACATCCTATATGTCTCTGTGTCTCAACTTACCTCAACATCATATATGTCTCTGTATCTCAACTTACCTCACCATCATATATGTCTCTGTATCTCAACTTACCTCAACATCCTATATGTCTCTGTATCTCAACTTACCTCAACATCCTATATGTCTCTGTATCTCAACTTACCTCAACATCATATATGTCTCTGTATCTCAACTTAACTCACCATCCTATATGTCTCTGTGTCTCAACTTACCTCAACATCCTATATGTCTCTGTGTCTCAACTTACCCCACCATCATATATGTCTCTGTATCTCAACTTACCCCACCATCATATATGTCTCTGTATCTCAACTTACCCCACCATCATATATGTCTCTGTATCTCAACTTACCTCACCATCCTATGTGTGCCTGTGTCTCAACTTACCTCAACATCATATATGTCTCTGTATCTCAACTTACCTCACCATCATATATGTCTCTGTATCTCAACTTACCTCAACATCCTATATGTCTCTGTATCTCAACTTACCTCAACATCCTATATGTCTCTGTATCTCAACTTACCTCAACATCATATATGTCTCTGTATCTCAACTTAACTCACCATCCTATATGTCTCTGTATCTCACTACCTCACCATCATATATGTCTCGTATCTCAACTACTCAACATCCTATATGTCTCTGTGTCTCAACTTACCCCACCATCATATATGTCTCTGTATCTCAACTTACCCCACCATCATATATGTCTCTGTATCTCACTTACCTCACCATCATATATGTCTCTGTATCTCAACTTACCTCACCATCCTATGTGTGCCTGTGTCTCAACTTACCTCAACATCATATATGTCTCTGTATCTCAACTTACCTCACCATCATATATGTCTCTGTGTCTCAACTTACCCCACCATCATATATGTCTCTGTATCTCAACTTACCCCACCATCATATATGTCTCTGTATCTCAACTTACCTCAACATCATATATGTCTCTGTATCTCAACTTACCTCACCATCATATATGTCTCTGTATCTCAACTTACCTCACCATCATATATGTCTCTGTATCTCAACTTACCTCAACATCATATATGTCTCTGTATCTCAACTTACCTCAACATCATATATGTCTCTGTATCTCAACTTACCTCACCATCATATATGTCTCTGTATCTCAACTTACCTCAACATCATATATGTCTCTGTATCTCAACTTACCTCACCATCATATATGTCTCTGTATCTCAACTTACCCCACCATCATATATGTCTCTGTATCTCAACTTACCCCACCATCATATATGTCTCTGTATCTCAACTTACCTCAACATCATATATGTCTCTGTATCTCAACTTACCCCACCATCATATATGTCTCTGTATCTCAACTTACCTCAACATCATATATGTCTCTGTATCTCAACTTACCTCAACATCATATATGTCTCTGTGTCTCAACTTACCCCACCATCATATATGTCTCTGTATCTCAACTTACCCCACCATCATATATGTCTCTGTATCTCAACTTACCCCACCATCATATATGTCTCTGTATCTCAACTTACCCCACCATCATATATGTCTCTGTATCTCAACTTACCCCACCATCATATATGTCTCTGTATCTCAACTTACCTCACCATTCTATGTGTGCCTGTGTCCCAACTTAACTCAACATCCTATATGTCACTGTGTCTCAACTTACCTCAACATCATATATGTCTCTGTGTCTCAACTTACCCCACCATCATATATGTCTCTGTATCTCAACTTACCTCAACATCATATATGTCTCTGTATCTCAACTTACCCCACCATCATATATGTCTCTGTATCTCAACTTACCTCAACATCATATATGTCTCTGTATCTCAACTTACCTCACCATCATATATGTCTCGTATCTCAACTTACCTCACCATCATATATGTCTCTGTATCTCAACTTACCTCACCATCCTATATGTATCTGTGGCTCAACTTAACTCAACATCCTATATGTATCTGTGGCTCAACTTAACTCACCATCCTATATGTATCTGTGGCTCAACTTAACTCAACATCCTATATGTATCTGTGGCTCACCTTAACTCAACCTCCTATATTGTATCTGTGGCTCAACTTAACTCAACATCCTATATGTATCTGTGGCTCAACTTAACCCTCACCATCCTATATGTATCTGTGGCTCAACTAACTCACCATCCTATATGGATCTGTGCTCAACTTAACTCACCATCCTATATGTATCTGTGGCTCAAACTTAACTCACCATCCTATATGTATCTGTGGCTCAACTTAACTCAACATCATTGTCACCGACTCACTTACACATAGAATAGAGGGCAAAAACCCCAGCCCGGGAAAAACCTTGAGTCGTGCAGGCCCCGAAAAATCTAGAACCTTCTCGAAAGAGAGGCACTAAGTCCATGTTTCCGTGGACACTGTTTGGGCCCCCCTAATGCGGGGTCCACGAGGAACTCGGACAGAGTTACCGCCCGTGCCGAGTAGGACACCGGAGACAGTCAGAGGACAAAGGACTGGGAGAGACAACAGGGCCTGCTGAGAGGGACTCTAGTTTTCGTAGATATATTAGGCTAGATAGTGTGCTAGATTGTTTTATGGGCAACTATATGGTTGATGATAACGACCCGGATATGCGATAAAAAAGCGCGGGCTGTTACCCACTGCGCCAATGAACTGATGTAATAAAATTTTAATCCAGCGAACGTGTATTGTTGCCGTATGAACCCGAACCCTTATTTGATAAGATAAAATCTGACAGGCTTTATGGGGGCTAGTTTTTTGGTTTTGGATAGAAGTTTTCTTAAAACCGTAAAGCCATGTTAAAATTGATTATTTAAGGGAATCACATTGATTTTGGTAAAACATTTTTTTTGATAACACATTTATTTTTTTTAATCAAAGAAATTATTAATAGTAGCTATCTAGCAATAAAATAGAAAAAAATCTGAGTCCCTCGGCAAGTTCACCATTGCCTCACAGCGCCCCTTTTTTTTGAGTCTGTAAACATTTTTTGGTTTTTTTTTGACATGTTATATTTGAATTTTTTTTTTTTTTTTTTTTTTTTAACTTCACAGGTTTTCTCGCTCCACGAGAAATTTTTTCGCAACAAGTGCCACGTCCCAACCCATGAACCTTTCCCAAAAGTGCGAAGTACAAGACAAATCGAAGAATTCTTCAATCAAAAAACTAAGTTTACCCCATACTCATTGTACGTCTAAGCTGTACTTCCATGTTTCCAAAAAACAAAGTTTTTAATTTTTTGCTTTTTTTTTTAAAAAATTGGGGGGTCCTTTTCCCCCTTTTTTGGGGCATTAAAAAAAATTTTAGTTTTTTCCCAACGATCCATATTCCCAATAGCTTTCGTTACTGAGATGTCCAAACATCAGATGTTGACTCAATTTCCTTTGAGTATTCACAGATTCTTTAACATTTTGAATCTTGCTGTTATACTTAGCAGTACAGTCAACAGTTTGTCAATAGTGCCGCGGGACGGTGGCTTACATTCAGCATTTTGCAATGCTGTGAGTAATTCTTGTTGAAGGTCGTCGTCATCGACTATTGATATTAGTCTGCCACTAATAGCAATCCAGTTTGCAACTGATACTTGAATATCATGTTGTAATGCCGCACTCACAGGACGATCAGACGAACGACAAAAGTGACTCAAAGTAGCCTGCTTCGAAGCATGTGACGATGCTGCAATAGACCGTCTCAGCTGATGTTTCTGATACTGTAGTGGATGTGTGTTTTGAAAGTGGTAAGTTTTCGATTAATCGTTTGAAAAAACTTAATCGTTAATAAAAATTAACGATCAATCGATTAATTAATCGTTAACTTCCGCAGCCCTAATATTTATTTATATATATATATATATATATATATATATATATATATATATATATATATATATATATATATATATATATATATATATATATATATATATATATATTGTTGCCGGAGACAAAACTACTGAAAGGACATTAACATGTTAACATACTGGCTAATGTTTTAGTGGGTCCGCCTCATCGGGGTCCCACAAACCGGAGACAAAACTACTAACGGGACATTAACATTTTAACATACTGTCTAATGTTTTAGGGCAGTGGTTTTCAACCTTTTAAGCCCATGCACTCCTTCACCATATGTCATTCCCCCTTTTCGTATCTCCTCCCTATACATACCATCAATCCTACACAGTATACGTAAAACTGGAAGTTAAATTTAATAAAACATACAAGAACAAGTCTAGACATCTACATAAAACGTGATTTGGAGGTCTAGTTACATTATAACATGAATGTTAGAAGGGTGAGAAGTACAGAACCGTAAAGTGTGGAGGAAATACAATATCAAGTAATCGGTTCTTGTATTAACACGAACTTGCAATAATCTTAATTTCCCTACCGGTTGAGAACCACTGTTTTAGGGGGGTCCACCTTATCGGGGTCCCAGGGGCCCACTTGCCATCAGACAAGCTGACACCCTGGCTAGTCCGCCACTGGTAATAATGGATCCCCAGTAGTTTCTGTATAGCGTCCTTGTTGTACACGCTGATTGGCTGTACCCTAGTCATGTCTGGACCTTGTTTGTCCGTTCATATCTTTGGCAGTGTCTAGCTCTGTTGCAGTCAACGCTTTTCTCCACTATGGCTTCAATGGGCTGTAACTAAGTGTAACAAACGATGTGTTCTAACATGTTAGTAATCAGTATCTGCATGATTGGTGTCCGCCGCTGTGGTTTATGGGTTAGGTTAACGCAGTTTCATAATTCCCCGACATGCAGATAATATGCGTTTATGTCGTTGATATACGCGTCGGTCGTTCAGTAAGCAATTGCAGACTAGAAACGTTACTTACATATCGTTTACAGGACGTCGCAGTCAACACCAGCATATTTTGCTATTGTAATCTCTTGCCACGTTTACGTTCAGTAGTTCAGTAAGCAACGGCAAACTAAAAAAGTTATTTGTATATCCTTTACAGGACGCCGCAGTCAACCCCAGCCTTTTTTGGTTGTTCGTGAACTCTTGGCAAGTTTACGTTCAGTAATTTGCTTTCTGAACGACCGGCACCTATACCATTTTATTTTGTAAAAACCAACGCAAGGCGGTCTGCTGCCAGATCGCCCGCAGATGTGTTTCGAACCGCGGTATGCGGGATTACGAACTGAATTCGTAACTCTTTCGCCACTACTGAATGTAAATTGCCCAGTAAATCACAAACAGCCAATAAACGCTGGTGTTGATTGCAACGTACTATAAAGGACACACAACTACCATTTGTTTTGCATGATTATAAGGTAGTGCTGTGTAGGGTGTATATATTATATTACCTGTTTGTGTGAATATTGTTTACTCACTTTCCTTATATCGTGTTTTCATAACTCCATAGTTCCTCGTTTCTTCTTTCTACAACGTTAAAGTTTCCATACCTCCATAGTTCCTTGTTTATTCGTTGTATCATGTGTAAGTTTTCAAAACTCCACAGTTCATTGTTTCCTCGTTCTACAACGCTCAAGCTTCGCATTCCTAATTTTATAAATACGTAGTCTCTCTGTTATTGTTCAAAGTCCTCGTTATTTCACATTGCCTGTTCCATGACCTTGTAGTTTCTGATACCTGGATCATTGACATGGTAGATTTTCATGGCTGGATCCGTGACGTTGTGGATTGTTTTGTGTTCATGCATAAAGTCTTGGCAGAGACTATTCCGAATCTATCTGTTGTAAAATTGTCTACATATGAAAACCTGCCCTGAACAGCGTCTGCGACTGTATGGACAAATGAGTTTCCTTTTTTATTGTCCAAGAAATCACCCTAAACGAGACAAATACTAACATCGGTATCATGTGTTATAATGATAGTTTATAATTTATAGACAGACGCACAGACAGACACATAGATAAGTGACAGACAGTTAGAGCATTGCTTTGCTGATCTGGCAGCTTTTGCAGCTTGTCTTGTTTCAAATATATTTGTGTCACTTTTCTAGTTTAGCTTAGTTTTCTCGGCAGGCCGAAAGAGGGATCATGCTGCATGGGCAACTCATGGTCGCTGCAATTCAGGCTATGGAGAGAACAACTCGAGACCGCACGGTGCCAATAGTATAGATAAGTGGATGTCAGAATGTTTGTGTGTGTGTGTGTGTGTGTGTGTATGTGGTGTGTGTGTGTGTGTGTGTGTGTGTGTGTGTGTGTGTGTGTTTATGTGCGTGTTTGGAGGAGGGGGACGGGTATGACATTCTGAGAGTACTTCTGTTGTGATTGTATCAAGCCCCTTGGTAATATTCCCGTGCTATGTCATGTTATTGACTGCTCACCTTAACAGTATCCGCCCTCTCATTATGACATCATTCCTCATCCGATTATGGTGCCAGCTTCTCTCGCCCGGTTCTTGAACACAAGACTATATGAGTGCCTTATGCTAGTATGCACTGTTTAATCATTCCATCCTTCTTCATTTTTTCCCCATTCCTTTTATTCTTTCTTTCTTCTCCTCCTCCACTACCACATTTTTTTGTTAATTTACTTCTAGAAAATTAAATATCGATTGAACAAAAGGAGAGTGCAAGTCTGCAGTGGTTGACTTGTGTAAATGTATCTAATATATGACTGTACAGATGGAAGCGATGTGCGTGGTAGCGTACGAACGAACGAACGAAAATCTTTATTTTCAAAGGGTTAAGAATTGGGCACGCAGGCCCGTCTGACATTCTGCCCTTCTTCTCTATTTCCTCTCATACATTCTTTCATTCAACATCTCTTATGAAGCAATTCTTTGACAATAAAAGAACAATAAGCATTAAAACGCATTAAAAATAATCAATAATACATGACTCCTTGAGGCAATGTTTAACATGGGCATCATAAATACCCAAGGTGGGTGTAACGTGCCACACATATGGGAATTTTTTTTTTTTTGTTGGTTAGTTGTCTTTCGAGATAATTTACCATTATTATTGTCTTTGTTGCTGTTTTATTTTTTAGGGGGCATGTAGTCTCTCCTGAGGTAGTGTTCAAACAGGTTGCGACTGTATGTATAATGATTGATGGTGTCTTTGATTTCTTGTGGAAGATTGTTCCACACCTGAGTGGCAGAGTATGCTAAGCTTGTTTTATATGTCTATCCTAGGTTTAAGGACATGAAGTATATTTAGTCGTTCGCTACGTCTTGCGTTATATTTAAACAATTGCCAAAGGTAACTTGGGGCATTTTGAAATAGGATTTTGTGAATTAGTTTAGCCTTATTAAAAAGTAGGCATAGTGGCTAGACGATTGTCAGCCGGACCAGAGATCATGGGTTCAAATCCATACAGGAGCAGAGTTTGAACATTGTGTTGGGTGACCAGATGGCTCAACCGAAAATGGGCATCAGGAAATTTGTGCCGAAGTAAAGGCGATGGGCATGATACAGGCCACATAACTGACTGGGTGCCGGTTGAACCAATGTTGGTCTTGTACTGTATGTCCACGATCCCAATCGTTGAACAGGTTACTCTAATTGACCTGTTTTCTTATTACTATATGACCATATAAATATAGAGAATCTATGATATATTAATATATGACCTTAGAAATAGAGAGCATCTTTGATATATTAATATACTAGCTGACCCGGCCCGGCTTCGCCCAGACCCTGGTGGGGAGCATCTCATTTAATTCATATAAGTAATCATATAAGTTCTCGTTCCCGTTACCGACTATCTGTCTGTCTGTCTGTCTGTCTGTCTATCTGTCTGTCTGTCTGACCCGGCCCGTCTTCGCCCAGACCCTGATGGGGAGAATCTCATTTAATTCATATAAGTAGTCATATAAGTTCCCGTTCCGACTATCTATCTGTCTGTCTGTCTGACCCGGCATCGCCCAACTCCTGGTGGGGAGAATCTCATTTAATTCATATAAGTAGTCATATAAGTTCCCGTTCCCGACTGTCTGTCTGTCTGTCTGTCTGTCTGTCTGTCTGTCTGTCTGTCTGTCTGTCTATCTATCTATCTGTCTGTCTGTCTGACCCGGCCCAGCCCATGGTGGAGAGCATCTCATTTAAATTATATAAGTAGTCATATAAGATCCCGTTCCCGACTATCTGTCTGACTGTCTGTCTGTCTTGGGTAAATGGAGGAGGGAGGAGGAAGAGGGAGGTGGAGGAGGGAAGAGGAGGGAGGAGACAGGAGGAGTAGGGAGGAATAGGAGGGAGGAGGAGGGATTAGGAGGAGGAGGGAGGAGTAGTGTGGAGGAGGAGGCGAGGAGGAGGGAGGAGGAAGAGGGAGGAGGAGGGAGAAGGAGGGAGGAGGAGAACGCAGGAGGAGAAGGGAGCAGGAGGAGGAGAGGGAGGAGGAGGGAGGAGGAGGAGAGAGTAGGAGGAGGGAGGAGGCGGAGGGAGAAGGAAGAGGGAGGAGGAAGAGGGAGAAGGAGGAGGAGAAGGGGGAGGAGGGAGGAGGAGGAGGGAGGAGGAGGAATGTGAAGGGAGGAGGAGGGAGGAGGTTAGAGGGAGGAGGAGAGGAGGGAGGAGGAGGAGGAGGAGGAGGGAGGAAGAGGGAGGAGGAGGAATGTGAAGGGAGGAGGAGGGAGGAGGTAGAGGGAGGAGGATGGAGGAGGAGGAGGTAGAGGGGGGAGAGAGCGGAGAGGGAGGAGGGGGAGGAGGAGGAGGGAGGATGGAGGATGAGGAGGAGGAGGAGGAGGAGGAAGAGGGAGGAGGAGGTAGAGGGAGGAGGAGGGAGGAGGTAGAGGGGGAGGAAGGAGGAGGAGGAAGGAGGAGGAGGGGAGGAGGAGGAGGGAGGAAGAAGGAGGAGGAGGAGGAGGAGGAAGAGGGAGGAAGAGGGAGGAGGAGGAATGTGAAGGGAGGAGGAGGAGAAGGCAGGAGGCTGAGGAGGAGGAAGAGGGAGGAGGAGGGAGGAGGTAGAGGGAGGAGGAGAGGAGAGGGAGGAGGAGGAAGGAGGAGGGGAGGAGGGAGGAGGAGGGAGGAAGAAGGAGGAGGAGGGAGAAGGAGGGATGAGGAGGAGGAGGGAGGAAGAGGAATGTGAAGGGAGGAGGAGGGATAGGGAGGAGGGGAAGAGGAAGAGGGTAGGAGGAAGAGTGGAGAGGAGGAGGGAGGATGTAGAGGGAGGAGGAGGGAGGAAAAGGGAGGAGGGAGGAGGAGGGAGGAGGTAGGAGGAGGAGGAAGAGGGAGGAGGAGGGAGGAGAAGGAATGAGGAGGAAGAAGGAGGAGGAAGAGGGAGGAGGAGGATGGAGGAGGGAGAGGGAGGAAGAGGGAGGAGGAGGAAGGAGGAAGAGGGAGGAGGAGGATGGAGGAGGGAGAGGGAGGAGGGGAAGAGGAAGAGGGTAGGAGGAGGAGGAGGGAGAGGAGGAGAAGGAGGAGGGAGGAGGCAGAGGGAGAAGAAGGAAGGAGGAGGAGGAAGGAGGGAGAATGAGGAGGGGAGGAAGGAAAGGGAGGTGGAAGAGGAGGAGGAGGGAGGAGGAAAGAGGTAGGGGGAGGAGGAGGTAGAGGGAGGAGGAGGAGGAAGGAAAGGGAGGAGGAAGAGGAGGAGAAGGGAGGAGGAGGGTGGAGGGAGGAGGAGGAGGTAGAGGGAGGAGAAGGGAGGAGGTAGGAGGAGGAGGAAGAGGGAAGAGGGAGAAGAAGGGAGAAGGAGGAGAGGATGATGAGGGAGAAGGATGCAGGAGGAGGAGGAGGGAGGCAGGAGGAGGAGGAGGGATAAGGAGGGAGAGGGAGGAGGAGGGAAGATGAGGGAGGAGGGGGAGGAGGCGGAGGGAGTAGGAGGGAGGAGGATGGAGGAGGAGGGGAGAGGAAGAGGGAGAAGGAAGAGGGAGAAGGAGGAGGGAGTCGGGAGAGGGATGAGAGGGAGGAAGAAGAGGAGGAGGGTGGAGGGAGGAGGTAGAGGGAGAAGGAGGGAGGAGAAGAGAGGAGGAGAGAGTTCGCCATTCCGAATTCATACTCGTCTAGTTCTTCCCTTCTACACGACTGTAGATAACTTCCTTACACATAAAAAGATGAATTGTTATTGATATTGCCGTGGCATGGAGGAATATCAGCAGCAGAGTTGATCCAAAAAACCAAAGACTGAGATCTACGGAGAGCCATGAACGCCTACGCCAGCCGGCACGGCACTTGATGATGATGATTGCCGTGTGACGATTCTGTGTAGTCACGTCATTTTCTTCCCTTTCCCTAGCGTTTTGGTTCGGGGATTCTTTCATCATCATCATCATCATATATTTACGTACGTATTTTGGGAGGGGGAGGAGGGAGGAGAAGGAAGAAGAAAAAAAAACTATGACAGTTGACAGCTCTGGAATGAAAGGAAGGCGTGTAGAAAATTTCATCTCAATCGGATGGGCCGTTCGCGAACAAATAAAGGACATACATATATATTTACATATATATTTACATACATACACTTTGTTTTATAGATATAGATGACCATATAAATATAGAGAATCTATGATATATTAATATATGACCATATAAATATAGATAATCTATGATATATTAATATATGACCATAGAAAGAGCATATATGATATATTAATATATGACCATAGAAATAGAGAGAATCTTTAATATATTAATATATGACCATAGAAATGGAGAGCAAATATGATCTATTAATATATGACCATAGAAATAGAGAGAATCTTTGATTAACCCATGACAATAAAAATAGAAAGAATTTATGATATATTTATATATGAAAATAGAAATAGAGAGAATCTATTATATATTTATAAATGACCATAGAAATAGAGACAATATATTATATATATTAATATATGACGTTCAGGTAAAATGGCAACGACGTGACGCATCTATTGTTCGGGGTGACGCTGTTTTAGTGTTTTTCCTGTGGATTATGTGGTGTTATTTCGTTTTCGTTTATTGGAAGTGTTCAAAAGAAGCCAAGAGTGGCAGGTGGTGGATGAAATGTTGAGGGCGGCCGGCAGATATTGGTTGGTTATGGTCTCAAGTTTCACGACGGCAGCAGAGGAGCTCTCTCTCTCTCTCTCTCTCTCTCTCTCTCTCTCTCTCTCTCTCTCTCTCTCTCTCTCTCTCTCTCTCTCTCTCTCTCTCTCGAGTTAATGGCTGCAGTCATCCGACCAGTAAGGTCACTGCCATAGAGAAAGCAACGGCAAACTACCTCTTTAAAAGTGCCTAGTACATTATGATTCGCCTAAAGACTGATCATCGCAAGACAAGAACAGAGACGTTAAAATTAGCAACATGGAACGTTAGGACGTTAAACGACGACGAAAAATTAGAGAACATAAAACAAGAAATTGAAAGAGAAAAAAATTAATATTTTAGGGATGTGCGAAACGAGATGGACAGGAGCAGGCATCAAGATAGATGAAGATTTTAAGATTATTTATTCTGGAGGTGAAGATCGACAAAGGGGAGTGGCAATTATTTTGGACCGGAAAACATCAAAATCTGTTCAAGGATATTGGGCCGTGTCGGACAGAGTTCTACTAGTTAAATTAAGTGGCAGACCTTTTAGCATAAATAGTTATTCAAGTATATGCCCCAACAGGAGAATCCAGTGAAGATAGTGTAGAGGAATTTTATAATGACATAGAGTCTGCCTTAAAGAAATGTAAAAATTCAGAAATAAACATCATAATAGGGGACTTCAATGCAAAAGTAGGAAATCAAGGTGATAGATACACAGTAGGAAACTATGGTTTAGGAGAGAGAAATGAAAGAGGATACAGACTCGTAGAGTGGGCAAAAGAACAGGAAATGATTGTAGGAAACACCTGGTTTAAGCAACACCCTAGAAGATTATGGACATGGAGGAGTCCTGATAGCAGGATTAGAAACCAGATTGACTACATTCTGATTAGCAGAAGATTTAGAAACGCGCTAACAATAGCAAAAACAGTTCCCAGTGCTGATTGTTATAGTGACCACAGATTACTCACAGGAACATTGAGGATAAAGTTGAAGAAAGTCAAGTATATAACAGGAAACACTAAATATGATTTGTGTACATTGAGTAATGACAAGGAAATACAAAACAAATTCAACATAGAAGTACAGAACAGATTTGATATATTGTCTGATCTAGAGATCCTATTCCAGGATGTGGATGATCAATGGGAAACGTTGAAGAATTCAATCAGTTTGGCTGCAGAAACAACTATTCCAAAATTAAAGAAGGTGGGTCGTAAGAAATGGATGACTGAAGAAATTTTACACCTAATGGAAACAAGAAGACTCAACAAAAATAATTCTGCCAAATATGAAGAAATTCACAGACAAGTCAGAATATTATGTAAGGAGGCAAAAGAAGCATGGCTTGAGGAAAAGTGCTTAGAAATTGAAAACCAACACAACAGTCAAAATACCAAATTAGTGCACAAAAGAATTCAGGAACTTACTAATAAAAGAACAAGTACATCAACAGGCTGTCTAAAAACTAAAGATGGCAAAATCATAATAGAAAAAGATCAGATTCTACATGTATGGACAGATTATGTGAAACACCTTTATGATGATAACAGAGAGGAACAGTATGATATTAGATTTAATAATGAAGGACCGCCAATTTTGGAGATGGAGGTTCGAAATGTTCTTAAGCATATGAAAGCTGGCAAGGCCCCCGGTGCAGATAACATCACAACAGAAATGATTAAAGCTTTAGAAGAATTTGGACTAGAGCAAGTCACCAGACTGCTGAACACATTATATGATACTGGAGATATACCTTCTGAATTATGTAACTCTGTATTTATTGCAATCCCAAAGAAATCAGGAGCCTTGGAATGTGATCAACATAGAACAATTAGTATAATGAGTCACATCACAAAGATTTTGCTACGAATTATCATGCAAAGAGTGAGGAAGAAAATACAACCTGAAATAGGGGAAGAACAATGTGGGTTTGTAGAAGGAAAGGGTACAGTAAATGCTGTGTATATGCTGCGAACAGTTATTGAACGTGCTATAGAAGTAAACAAGGATATACATCTTTGCTTTATTGACTACACAAAGGCTTTTGATAGAGTTAGACATGTCAACATGGTGGATATGCTTGCAGATCTACAAATTGATGGGAAAGACATTAGACTTATAAAAAACATATATTGGAAACAACAAGCTGCCATAAGGATTGATAATGAAGTGGGACAATATCAGCCTATTAAGAGAGGTGTTAGGCAGGGATGTGTAATGTCTCCAGATCTTTTTTCCCTATACAGTGAAAATATTTTCAGAAATGTAGAAGGATATAAATGGAATCAGCATTGGAGGACGAAACATCAATAACATTAGATATGCAGATGATACAGTATTGATTGCAGACAATGCGCAGGATCTGCAACAATTAGTAGGATGCGGTTGTTGTACACAGTGAGCAACTGGGGTTAGAATTAAATTGTAAAAGACACAGGTTATGGTCGTCACTAGGAAGAACGAAGTGCCACAATGTAATATACAAGTAAATGGGAATATTCTTCAACAAGTGAATCGGTACAATTATCTCGGAACAGTCATAACATCTGATGGGAGATGCCTTGAAGAGATTAGAACAAGAATCGCCATGGCGAAAGTAGCCTTTAGCAAGATGAAAAACATTCTGACCAATAAAAAGATGTCAATTGAAACGAGAAAAAGAGTGTTGAGGGGATACATAGAGCCTGTTCTTTTGTATGGATGTGAAACTTGGACAATGAGCAGTCAAGCTGAAAAACATCTGATGGCTGCAGAAATGTGGTTTCTGAGGAAAATGCAAAGAATACCATGGACAGACAGAAAAACCAATGACTAAGTACTACAGGAGACAAATGAAAATCGTAAATTGATTAGAGAAATTAGACGTAGACAGTCAAAATTGTTTGGACATGTTATGAGAAGAAATGGATTGGAGAACTTAGTGACAGCTGGCAAGATCGAAGGGAACAGACCAAGGGGAGGACCGAGAGGAAAATACCTGGATGGCTTGGCCACATGGCATGGACGAGACAGGAACACTGAGCTGATCCACGACACTGGTGATCGAGTGAAATGGCGAGTCATGACCTCCCACGCTTTCCGGCATGGCACATGAATGATTGATTGATTGAAATGACCATAGAAATAGACTATGTTATGCCAAGACGATATCAATGCAGGTAAGCAGTGTCAATCTTCAGTCGAGCGCGTTAGTACATTTAATAGTTAGCTACGTTGATAATGTTATGAACGTGAAGTAACGAGAGTTCGTCCAACTGTTCGATGTAGGTGTTGAACCTGCTATCTCGGCATCAGCATGCCGGAAGTTTAAGATCACGTGCGCTCATCCATTGTGCAGTGCTAACCTCCTTTAAGAAATGCAAATCTCAGATTTCATATCGTGTAGTCTCACTAGATTCACGTGCATTGTTTGGACGAATGTCGTGTCTTTGTTGTTTATGTTCACACGCTTCATTTAATAATGCCATTTTCCCCCTATATGAATTTAACATGCACAATAGTTAACAGATGTACAAAAGATGAGGGATTGGAAGGGCCGAATATAAGACAGGCCTGCGGGCCAAATTGTGACCCTTTGAAAATAATGCTTGTTGGTTCGTTCGTTCATTATTTCGTTCGTGCCAACACATTTTAATCACTGGGACTGTGTGTTCATCGAAACATCGTAAGATGTAAATTTGCAGATATTGATGGGCATTCTTGAAGTAAATTTAGTTATTGATGGAATCAAAGACATTGCACAATCACACGGAATGACACTATTCAGTGCCGCCCGTCGGGCACTGGAATGTGTTCTATTCCTCCCCGCGACGCTTGACAGCAATAGTCGAAGAAAAAAAAAAGAAGAAGAAAAAGAAGAAGAAGAAGAAGAAGAAGAAGAAGAAGAAGAAGAAGAAGAAGAAGAAGAAGAAGAAGAAGAAGAAGAAGAAGAAGAAGATGATGATGATGATGATGATGATGATGATGATGATGATGATGATGATGATGGTTGATAATGATGATGGTGATGATGATGATGATGATGATGATGATGATGATGATGATGATGATGATGATGATGATGATGATGGGGGATGATGATGATGATGATGATGATGATGATGATGATGATGATGATGATGATGATGATGATGATGATGATGATGATGATGATGATGATGATGATGATGATGATGATGGGGGATGATGATGATGGTGATGATGATGAGATGATGATGATGATGATGATGATGATGATGATGATGATGATGATGATGATGATGATGATGATGATGATGATGATGATGATGATGATGATGGTGATGGGCACTTGTGAAAGTAAATTTCTAGATACTGATGGGCATTCATACAAGTAAATGTTTAGATAATGATGGACATTCATAGAAGTGAAGTTAAATGGACATCAATAACGTAATATGCCCTATTACAGTTACTGCTCGCCCATCTAATCAATTCTGCTCTGATCTTTGACATCCCTTTTCTCCTGTCTAACTTCTATTTCTGCCTTCTACATAACATCCACGTCTGCCACTATAATATGTGCTTTTGCCAACTCTAATATCTATTTATGTTACCTCTAATATTTACGTTTGCTGCCACAATAATCACTTCTACTCCTATAACGTCCTCTTCTGTCGCTTCTAATATCTACTTCTAACTCCTCTAATATCTCCTTATGCCACCCCTAATATATACTTACGTTACCTCTAATATCTATTTTGCCACCACAACACCCACTTCTACCCCTGTAACGTCTACTTCTGTCACATCTAATATCTACTTCTAACATCGCTAGTATCTTCTCTTATCACCTCTAACATACTCATTCCCCCTCCAAAATCTACTTCTCTTCCCTCTAATGTATAATTCTATCATTTCTAGCATCTACTTCTCTCGCTTCTAACATCTTTTTCTGCCTATCTAATATCTGCGACCTCTAATACCCATTTCTCTCCCATGTAATATCTATTCTTCCCTCTTACATATACTTCTCTCTCCTCAACATTTAATTCTGTTACATCTAAACGCACCTCCTCTAATCTCTAAAATCTACTTCTCTCCCCTTCACCGTATACTTATTTTCATTGAAACAACTGGTTTTCTTTTTCTATGACATCTAATTCTCGTCCATCAAATATCTACTTCTATTCCATCTAAGATGGACGTCTCTAGCAGCTATTCTTCTCTATCTAATATCTACAAATCTCCTAACTACTTATTACGTCTACTCATGTTATCTCACACATCTTCTTTTCTATATCCAAATATCTACTTCTGTCATATCTAATATCTACTCCGGCCAACTCTAGCATCTACTCCTCTTCCATCCAAAATATCTTTTTTGAATATATATTAATGTTACCTTTAATATCTTCTTTGCTCTTCTCTGAGGCATATTACTCTCTCCTCTAAAATCTACTTCTTTGCAGTCTAATATTCATTCCCCATCCCTCAAACTTCTATTTCTGCCATCTATAATATCTATTAATATTATTTCTAATATCTACTTATATTTTATCTAATATCTACTACCCTCCTCTAACATCCACTTCTCTCCTCTTTAACATCCACTTCGCTTTTCTCTAACATCCACTTTGCTTCTGTCCATCGTCTACATCTCTCCTCTCTAACATGTAATTCTCTCCTTTCTAACATCTACTTCTCTCCTCTTTAACATCTATTTCTTTCCTCTCGGTCACTCACTATTCTCCTCTCTAACAACTACTTCTCTCTTCTCCCCTCTCTAATATTTACTTCTCTTCTCTCTGGCATCCACTTCTTTCCTCTATAACATCTACCCCCCTTTCTCCACTACCCTACCCCCGACCTCAAACTATTTACATTAATCATCTGTCCAGCCGGGGCACAACGACACGAACATTAAACCGTTAATCATTTCCAGTTTCAAAACGCTCTTAATGGCCATCCCATAATCACTCGAATCATTTCAGTAATAACTAAAGCGAATAACTCCATTTCGGATAATTCAGTGGTAAATTTTGCCACAAAAACTCGGGATGGGAATGACATAAAATGCAACATTTCGTTAAAATTACTCTACGGCCGGGAATTCCGCGGAGGGAGTATCCAATTAAGAAACCAGTTTTGATGCCCAGCCGCGGTAGTTAAGGAAGCATCGTTAGTTGAGACTCGCTTCACGCCCCGATCGTCATGGGTTACAACCGCATTGGGACAGATTCCAATTTTTAAGTTGACCTGGGGTCTTTGGTTGACCCAGCCTATAATGGGTATCGTAAAATGACTTGGGGAGTGAAGGAAGCTGGTGGGATACTGACCATATGAGGCACTAAAGGACGGTTGGTCTATACAGAGACTCGTCTAGCGTCATATGCTACTGTTACGTTTACTGTTACGGGTAGTTGATGGTGACGTCAGTCGTGGTCAAGGGTGGATGGTGAGGTCAGTGTTGGTCAAGGGTGGATGGTGAGGTCAGTCGAGGTCAAGGGTGGATGGTGAGGTCAGTCGAGGTCAAGGGTGGATGGTGAGGTCAGAGTTGGTAAAGGGTGGATGGTGACGTCAGTGTTGGTCAAGGGTGGATGGTGAGGTCAGTCGAGGTCAAGGGTGGATGGTGAGGTCAGAGTTGGTCAAGGGTGGATGGTGACGTCAGTGTTGGTCAAGGGTGGATGGTGAGGTCAGTCGAGGTCAAGGGTGGATGGTGAGGTCAGTGTTGGTCAAGGGTGGATGGTGAGGTCAGTCGAGGTCAAGGGTGGATGGTGAGGTCAGTCGAGGTCAAGGGGGGAGGGTGAGGTGAGTCGAGGTCAAGGGTGGATGGTGAGGTCAGCGTTGGTCAAGGGTGGATGGTGAGGTCAGTCTTGGTCAAGGTTGGATGGTGAGGTCAGTCGAGGTCAAGGGTGGATGGTGAGGTCAGTCGTGTTCAAGGGTGGATGGTGAGGTCAGTCGTGGTCAAGGGTGGATGGTGACGTCAGTCTTGGTCAAGAGTGGATGGTGACGTCATATTACATAAAAATTACAGTAACGGACCCATTTTCTAACCATGAGGTATCTTGGGTATATGGTGCTACTCCTATATATTTAGACAAGTCAAGACCACGAGCATGATGTGATCAATACAACGTCGGTCACTTCTACTGTCCCATTACATTTCCTGGAGACGGAGTTGTGAATGGGTTATGGAGACGGAGTGGTGATTGAATGATGGAGAGGCAGTTGTGAATGGATGACAAAACTGAGTTGTGAATGGGTTATGGAGACGGAGTTTTGAATGGATGATGGAGTTGGAGTTGTGAATGGATGATGGAGACGGTGTTGTGAATGAATGATGAATACGAACTTATAAATGGATTATCGAGACGGGTTGCGAATTGATGATGGAGAAGGAGTTGTGAATAAATGATGAAGACGAACTTGGGAATGGATGATCGAGACGAAGTTATGAACGGATGGCAGGAATGGATTATGATAACGAAATTGTATATGGATACTGGAGACACAGTTATGAATGTACCAACCATTTCGGATGCTGATGTTCTGTAACAGTATTGGGTATTATTAGGATCTAGTGGGAAACACAGATACAGCACGATTGAGCATTGAGACTGAAAGGGGTGGGAGATGCTCAATCGTGACGTATTTGGTTGGTATGGGCAGTTAGAACCCGGCCTTCAATGTAAGTGGAGTCAACATCCGATAGTCCAGCTGAGAAGACACGGCCTGTCATCTTGATAATAAAGTACAAAGTTTCAGTCCAGATCAAGTCTTGTTACTTCTATTGATACTGCTACAGAAGTAATTAATGGTGCCGTCGACCGAGAATCTGAGGTTGATCTAGGCCGGCCAACAACAACTATCCATAGGCGGCATGCTGTAGGACAAATTATGAAGGTGATGGCCTACCACGGTCGTTGTCCGAACATTTGAATTGTATCATTTACAAGGGGCCTAACCTGGCCGTTGCTTGAACCTTGCCACTTTCAGGGGACTTGCCACCAATTTAAGTTCAAGATTTTATCAGAAGTCCGAACTCGTTCAAGGTCAGGTCATCACTAGCCGTTGGCTGATCCTAATCCATTTTTGGGCCTCGTTATTCCTATGACCCAAACACACCTAATCCATTTTTGGGCCTCGTTATTCCTATGACCCAAACACACCTAATCCATTTTTGGGCCTCGTTATTCCTATGACCCATTCCATACGACGATGAAGTACCCACTTGAGAATCAAGGAAGGGACCCAACCAGGGGGTCGAAGATTTGTCTGGCAGCCCATGAGATGTGACCCAACCAGGGGTTGAAAAATTTTCTGGCAGCCCATGAGAAGGACGAAAATACCTGAGGGAAGAGAAGTGATGTCTGAACTCCGCCACTTGAATTCCGAGACTAAATTTCACTTGATGCGGGCTCTGGTTGGTTGAACTGAATCCGTAAGTTGGTAAAAGAAGGTAACGGATTAATTAAGGAAATAAACTCAGAGTAAAAGTTGTACATTTCGAGGTCTCCCGTGAGGTTCCGAATTTATTAATTAGAGTGGAGTACACGACATTATTGTGGACATTAAATCTACAAGGAACTTTCTGATTGCCACAAATTTGAATTTTTTATTGAGGACAGTTCATTCTTCCTATGCTCAGACAGGATATCGTTGGTGCTTCTTCTGATTAATAATAATATAATATTAATAATATCTTAATATATGTAATATCTTACAATATTATAACCAACTGAATTGTGCTGTTTGGGATTTGGGAAATTGTAATTGTGTGATTGGTTGCTTGCTTTGTTTCAGTATTTTTCAGCATGGCGGAACAGGACACCTTAGCACAAGTTTTAGCGTTAAATTAAGAAATTACAAAAATGAAATTGGTTACTTGTATAAATATTTCAGCTTAGAAGACTCAGCACAGCACATATTTCAGCAGAGCAGATTCATCACGATACAAGTGAGAAGTATTTCGGCTGAGATAGCATAAAGAGAAAAAAATGTACTTGAGCAGAGACTTAGGACACGTGACTGCATGGTTAGGAGAATTAAAGGTGGCAGTCAGCGAGGTAGAATGTTTTGTACACTGGTTACAGAGCAATGTAAGAGGTAATGAGATAAAAAGGAACAACAAGAATGGCCGAGAACAGCCACTAGTTGATGAAAATAGAGGGCAGTATGGAAGCATTTATGTTAGTCCAAGGATGACTAGGGTTAGGAGCTGGTACAAGGATCAGAGATACAGAAATGGGTGTGAGAGAGATTGTTCTAGGACTTGGCCATCCCATACTGTAAGAGCTAGAAAAAAACGTGACGAATGGTTTGAAAAAAGACAAAGACAATATCTAAAATCAGGTGTAAAAGACAGAGTTGAACCTGTAAATAAAATACAGACTAGTCCTAAAATGGTTGCGAATGTGATTAGTAGACAGGAAAAGAAGACGACGGTATTAGTAAAGAAAAGAAACCGAGAGACACAGACGCAGACAAGTAATACGGTAGAAAGTAGTACGCAGACTCAGGTACAACCAGTCAGCAAGATAACAAAGGGAACTCAAACTGACTTCATAGAGAATCAGTCAAAACCAACTCAATTGACTAAGAGAGACAAGGTTGAAGTTAGGAAAGATGGACAGACAAGGACCAAGGACGAAAGGAAGTCAATGAAGAAAAGTGTTAGTATGATTGTAAATAGAGGTAGTGCCATGTCAAGTTCTTCAGCTATAGACAAGAAACTAATTCCCAAATGGTGTAGGAATATTAGCTGTCAGAGTTTAAGTTACGGAAAAGATATTCCTACAGCCGAATATGATAGTGATGCTGAAACAGATGTTATTACCGATGATTCGGAGAATGAGAGTGTTACACTAAGAGCAGATCCTGAATTGAAGAGTGTTGTTCCCTCATACGGAATAGTGACTGGTGGACAGACGGATAGAGTTTTAGTTGGTGACTGTGTAGGGAAGGCTAAGGGACGAAGACCGAGAAAGAGAAAGAAAGCCAGACGTTTTAAAGATGACTATGAGAATAGGGCCGACGTGTTTGCAGTAAACTATAACGAGTCTGATGATGGAACTATTATTAGTGTGTCATCTGAGGACGAGATGGGAAGGTATAAACGGTACGAAAGGTATACAGGAAACAGTGAGCAGACTGACGTAAATATAGGAAATAGAAGGAACTCATTTAAGAAGAAGAATAGTGGCAGACAGTTAGCGGGAATTTATTCAACAACAGAAAGAAATTTAAGAAAAATAGAAGACCTTAGGACCTTAAGACCTGAGTACTTTAACAGCTTGACAACAGATAGTGATGATGACATTATAAGTGAAAGACAGGTTAGGGTATTGAAAGACAGTGAAGTGTTTAATTTGGACACACTATATAATGGTTAAGATTCCTTGGGTGAAGAAGGAAAATGAAATAGTTTTGGCTTAGGAGAAGAACTCTAAAATAGGCAGATGAATTTTGTTGGTGTAGTATCACATGGTACAGAATAGTCGAGGGTGTGGTTGCGGCAAATGATATTCCACGTGGATTACGTAATACAGGATATCGTCTGTTTGGTTACGAGGTAGAGAGAGTATATTAAGTAAAATAGGATATTCAGCACTTAGTAGAGAGAATTAGTAGAGAGTGAGAGATAAATTAAGTATGAATGTTCGTGTTAGAAGTGGGTTGACTCAGAGCTAAGACGTGTTGTCCGAGATAGTTTTGCTTGTTGGTTGGAGAAGAAAGAATAGTATTGTTGACAGATGAACCGAGAGTGTCTGGTGAGGAGATATGGATCGAGGTGGTACTGAGCGTCCTGTGTGTAAAATAGCCAGTTGAACGTAAGAATAAAAGTAAAAGACTGTAGAAGTGGATGCTTGAAAAATACGAGTTACGTCGTGCTTGAGGAGAAAGAAGAAAGTTGTTGTGTGGAGAAGTATAGAAAGATAGTACGAAGTTAGGGGTGGTTCACCAGAATGAGGTTTGTTTTGAAGAGATAGTAGATAGTACTGTGAAAGTAATTTCAGTTGCGAGATGTCATGTATAGGGTTTGACCTTCGTATAGGAGTGACTGATTGGGTAAAGTAGAGATATAAGGAAGCAGTGAATTGAGAAAGTCCTCTGGAATAATTCGTTTGGTTGTGCGTTGTTCGTACGTGAGTATAACTGTACTCAGACAGGTGTTCGGCGTGATGAAGGAAGTAGGAAAGAGCTGTGATGACGTCGACTAAGTGAAGTACATAGATAAAAGGTAAGAGTGGCGTTGATATGTCTTGTGTCAACGTGTGTAGAGGAGATCAATACGTGTAGATTGTGCTGAATGGTCGCTGGAATGTTGAAGTGGCGTCTGAGGTGTTTTTTTAAATAAAAATAGTAGGGACACGTTAGGTTGTCGTGTTGTGTGTCGTTGTCTGTAAATATGAGAAGAGTGCTTGATAAGTCCAGAGAATTGAACAGACTTGTTACACCTGTTGTCAATATCAATTGGTGCGTTTTAGATTAGCTAAATGGTTGTTGGTTGTTCTTCTTTAGTTATAGTCGTCGCCTCTGTTTTTTGTTTGTGCTAAAGGGAGATATCTTTTGTTTAGAATGTGTGAAAGTCGTATAACAGGTTAACGGAAACAGAGTTAACATTCTGAATGTTTAGTATTCTTGACAGGAAAATGGCGAAGCAGGAGTGCCTAAGACTGAGAAACGAGGAAAGAGAGGTCTGCTGTTGGTTATAAATGGCGTAGCTTGCAATTCTGAAAGACTTCCGAGAAATAACAAGAAGAATGAAAGATGCGGAGGTAAACATGGTTAGTTAAATGAGTGTTGGAGAACGTGTTCCGAGGAGGGTGACCGGGTTGATTGTCGTCACGATGCAAGAATGATAGGTGAGACTTGAGGATAGCTTAAAGTAGTACTGGTGAGACGTTGAGAGTACTGATGCAGTAGAATGAAATATTAATTGCGTCGGGTGGACGAGAAGGTGGAAATAGAGTTAGTTGTTTTGGTGAGAGGTCTATAGTAAATAGACAAAGTTTTGTTGGTTGTAGGAGGGTGGAGATACTGTGGTTGACGGTAAGGATTGGGAAGTGGTGGTGATGGTTGGTACAAAGCCATGGGAGACAGTTGGTGTGCCGAGCCACAGGTTAATTGATAAGTAGATGGTGGCTGGTACATTGAGATGATAACTGTGCTTGCTTATGAGGATATTTTGGATGTTATGATGTATTAGGAGTTAGGATGGAAAAAGATAGAAAATTGTGAGGGGAGATAATCAATGTTTGACTTCCAGAAAAAGGAACGGTCACTTGTTGAGTAATGATTTTGGTTGAGGGGAACAAATATGGTTCCGCATTAAGATAATCTGTAGATAACAGAGGGATATTTGTATATATGTATATAAGTATTTTGGCATTAATGCTTGGTATGGAGTTGTTTTGTTATACATGACTTGGCTAAATAGATAGGTGTTACATTGGTTAGAAAAGGAGGCCAATGTTGCTGGGTCACTTTAAATGGTTAATTCTAAGTGAATTATATATTTTTTTTGAAAACCTTCTCTTTAGCAAGAAGACAGTTGTGTTTATTGAAATTGAGCTTTCAATGCCTCATATGTAAAATGTTTTTGCTTGATTTGGTCCTGTTATTATTTTAGAATAGGATTATTGTGTTCGTAGACCTTTATGTGTAAACTACTGGTCCGTAAAAGAGACCAGTAGTAGTAGAAAAAAAATAGATTAGGATGTATGTTGTATTATTTTAATCATCGTCACCATCATCATCACTATCATCATCATACTTTTAGTTGAGTTGCGGGGAAACATAAATGATTGTTACAAAAATTTGGGGGGGATTTGATGTCCTGTTGTGATTTTATTTCACTGTTTTGTGTGTTAAATAGTAGTTATGTTTAATTTGCAAGGTTTTTTGTCTAGAAATAAAGACAATACAGGGGGCTTTAATTATGACCCTTCGTTCAGAAAAGAGTTAATAAAACTACGGAGAACTAATAGAGAGACACATTCTCTTTGTGAAGAAGAAGTTCATAGATATTTGGATGCTGTGATTATCAGCTATGAACTGTAGACGGGGTTACTACACAAGTAAAATAGTTGTGGGAAACTTTAGAGATACACTAAAGTAAGCATTCATTGGAAATATATGGGATTAGAAGCCACATGGGAGGAGAAAAGATTAATGAATATAGCAGTAGAAAAAAAAAGAGGGGAAAGTTTTGAACATGGTTTCCAGGGGGGGGTCAGAAGAGCCATGATATACACGAGATTGCTGGGTTATAGAAGAATAAGAAAATTACCCCAGATGAAGAGTAAACATGAATTGGATCCATGTTTGACTAGACACTGTGGATAACTGTATAATAGAAAAGGGTAAAGTGTGTAAATGAGAAATGAACATAAGGGGAGACATAGTGACATGGGGTGTTTGTGGGTCCGTAATAAAGGGACTGAGATTAAAGTTGATTACAAGCAGTCACAGACATGACTGGTTATTTTTGCTGCTGTAGATAACGGCATGAATTATGAATTGAGAGGTGGAAAATTCTAGAGAGACATTGGGTTACATGGCATAGGCACGATGTAAATGTTTATAAGTGGGTCAGATTACAATGTTGTGTTTGATGGTTAATATTTAAAGGGAGATTTCAAGGTTACTAGGGTGCTGTTGATAACGGCATAAGTGGAGCATTTTAGTAGATATGCCCATAAGAAATAGACATTAAGAGAGAACCTGAGGTATTGGAGTGGATTTAGTTATACGAGGTGATGAGGTTATGTGAGGGATAATAGACCTTTTTAATTGTGTCTTCGGGATGTGTTTTGTGGTTTACATTACAATGTGAGGTTGAGGTAAGGTAGTGTCTCTTATATAGACACTTAGAAGTGAAGAATATTGTTGAATGATGGATGGTATTTGATGCTGTAGATAGCAGCGTAAACTGTTACCATAATGAGTGGTACTGGGGGAGATATAATGGTTTAGAATTTATTGCATAAATTCTCAAAGAACAAAGGGGTGTAAAGGGGTGTGTGGTTTAGGTGAATGTTGTTTTTTTGAAAGAGTTCTATTTCTTCTTTTAAATTCCGGTGGCCACCGATTCTTTGTCTTCCTATCGTGTGAAAGTAATTTCAGCTTAGTTGAAAGTGGGGGATTTGTAGCGTTGGGGATAAAATAAGGAGTTGGTGTTAGAGTTGAGTTTGAAATTTTAAGCAGATTGCTTATGAGGAAGGACTATTTAAGAAGACGTGTTATGATGTTATTGTATATAGTTGAAATTGAAATGTTATTAAAGATATGTAAATATGTTATGATTGGTTGAAGGGCCGGAAACGAAGAAGAAGGGGGTTGACTATATAGCAAGGGAAAAAGTAAAGAAATTGAATATTCATTTAAGTTGGTTTGGGGAAGATTTGAGGAACTGGGAGAAGTAAGGAAAAAGAGGGAATAGAGTATGGGGATTAGGAGTAAAGATTTTTCCTTTATAAGGAAAATTCTTTAATTAACATGGGGAGGTGTAACAGTATTGGGTATTATTAGGATCTAGTGGGAAACACAGATACAGCACGATTGAGCATTGAGACTGAAAGGGGTGGGAGATGCTCAATCGTGACGTATTTGGTTGGTATGGGCAGTTAGAACCCGGCCTTCAATGTAAGTGGAGTCAACATCCGATAGTCCAGCTGAGAAGACACGGCCTGTCATCTTGATAATAAAGTACAAAGTTTCAGTCCAGATCAAGTCTTGTTACTTCTATTGATACTGCTACAGTTCCTCTATGATCTATGATATGATGTCAAACTGTCCAGCATATTCTCTCTTGGTCTCCTGTAGCTTCTGTTTCTCTTCAACTTGACATTTCACAAATAATGTTAGTCTCGAGAGAAATATGTTGAAAACTCAAACATGACTAAAGTACACAATCACCATCTCAGAGAGCTGAAAGATCACACATAACTCCAGTATGTCACCGCAAACAGTGTAAAGCTCACAAATACGTCACGTACGCAACTGCAGAAAGCTGAAAACTCACACATAGCTTATGTAGACAACCGCAGAAATTTGAAATCTCACACATGATTCAATTTAAGAACACAACGGCATAAAATATCATAGTTGATCTGAAGGATAAAAAAAATAAGAAAATCCTAGCCTGCACAGTTCGCGGCGACTGCACTAGCCAGGCGACCTCGGGCTCCAAACCACCCTATAATACAGGGCAAGGTGCTTTAGGCAGTAAATGATAGATGACAGATCTGAAGGACTGGGCAATTTCAAATACATTAATATCCACCATTAAGAAGTACTCGATCATTGTTCCTCCCAGGTAATTCACAACACCAGACATTCATTGCCAACAAGCGGTAACACAAAATAAATATATGTATATAACTTGTACAACAAGAAATACAAACGTATAATACTCTCTCTACACCCTCTGTCCTTTGTCCCACGTCATGATGCCCTGGTGGAAGCAGCTGCTGTATCATCCGCTGCCAATCCCTGGCTGTCCCCTGAGTATCTGCTGGACTTTGGTCATCTGTCAGATGGTATATTCTGTCTGGAACATCCGTGACCTGCCTTCCAGACAATTTAGTGACCGTGTCTTGGCCCTCTGTCACCACTGGTGACTCCAATGTATGCCTAGACTGCTCCGATGTTGTCTCAAGCATGCATTTCATCATTTTGTGGGAGGCCCTTCCTGTATAACCCCAGTCAACTTCACATCAAGCATGCATCTCATCATTCTGAGGGAAGAACCTCGTGTATAACCCCAGTCAACTTCACATCAAGCATGCATATCATCATTCTGAGGGAAGAACCTCGTGTATAACCCCAGTCAACTTCACATCAAGCATGCATATCATCATTCTGAGGGAAGAACCTCGTGTATAACCCCAGTCAACTTCACATCAAGCATGCATATCATCATTCTGAGGGAAGAACCTCGTGTATAACCCCAATCAACTTCACATCCAGCATGCATATCATCATTTTGTGGGAGGACCTTCGTGTATAACCCCAGTCAACTTCACATCAAGCATGCATCTCATCATTCTGAGGGAAGAACCTCGTGTATAACCCCAATCAACTTCACATCAAGCATGCATATCATCATTCTGAGGGAAGAACCTCGTGTATAACCCCAGTCAACTTCACATCAAGCATGCATATCATCATTCTGAGGGAAGAACCTCGTGTATAACCCCAGTCAACTTCACATCCAGCATGCATATCATCATTCTGAGGGAAGAACCTCGTGTATAACCCCAGTCAACTTCACATCAAGCATGCATATCATCATTCTGAGGGAAGAACCTCGTGTATAACCCCAATCAACTTCACATCCAGCATGCATATCATCATTCTGAGGGAAGAACCTCGTGTATAACCCCAGTCAACTTCGCATCAAGCATGCATATCATCATTCTGAGGGAAGAACCTCGTGTATAACCCCAGTCAACTTCACATCCAGCATGCATATCATCATTCTGAGGGAAGAACCTCGTGTATAACCCCAGTCAACTTCACATCAAGCATGTATATCATCATTCTGAGGGAAGAACCTCGTGTAAAACCCCAGTCAACTTCACATCAAGCATGTATATCATCATTCTGAGGGAAGAACCTGGAGTATAACCCCAGTCAACTTCACATCAAGCATGTATATCATCATTCTGAGGGAAGAACCTCGTGTATAACCCCAGTCAGCTTCACATCAAGCATGTATATCATCATTCTGAGGGAAGAACCTCGTGTATAACCCCAGTCAACTTCACATCAAGCATGTATATCATCATTCTGAGGGAAGAACCTCGTGTATAACCCCAAGTCAACTTCACATCAAGCATGCATATCATCATTCTGAGGGAAGAACCTCATGTATAACCCCAGTCAACTTCACATCCAGCATGCATATCATCATTCTGAGGGAAGAACCTCGTGTATAACCCCAGTCACCTTCACATCAAGCATGCATATCATCATTCTGAGGGAAGAACCTCGTGTATAACCCCAGTCAACTTCACATCAAGCATGCATATAATCATTCTGAGGGAAGAATCTCGTGTATAACCCCAGTCAACTTCACATCAAGCATGCATATCATCATTCTGAGGGAAGAACCTCGTGTATAACCCCAGTCACCTTCACATCAAGCATGCATATCATCATTCTGAGGGAAGAACCTCGTGTGTAACCCCAGTCAACTTCACATCAAGCATGCATATCATCATTCTGAGGGAAGAACCTCGTGTATAACCCCAGTCAACTTCACATCAAGCATGTATATCATCATTCTGAGGGAAGAGCCTCGTGTATAACCCCAGTCAACTTCACATCAAGCATGTATATCATCATTCTGAGGGAAGAACCTCGTGTATAACCCCAGTCAACTTCACATCAAGCATGCATATCATCATTCTGAGGGAAGAATCTCGTGTATAACCCCAGTCAACTTCACATCAAGCATGCATATCATCATTCTGAGGGAAGAACCTCGTGTATAACCCCAGTCAACTTCACATCAAGCATGTATATCATCATTCTGAGGGAAAAACCTCGTGTGTAACCCCAGTCAACTTCACATAAAGCATGCATATCATCATTCTGAGGGAAGAACCTCGTGTGTAACCCCAGTCAACAACCCCAGTCAACTTCACATCAAGCATGCATATCATCATTCTGAGGGAAGAACCTCGTGTATAACCTCAGTCAACTTCACATCAAGCATGCATATCATCATTCTGAGGGAAGAATCTCGTGTATAACCCCAGTCAACTTCACATCAAGCATGCATATCATCATTCTGAGGGAAGAACCTCGTGTATAACCCCAGTCAACTTCACATCAAGCATGCATATCATCATTCTGAGGGAAGAACCTCGTGTATAACCCCAGTCACCTTCACATCAAGCATGCATATCATCATTCTGAGGGAAGAATCTCGTGTATAACCCCAGTCACCTTCACATCAAGCATGCATATCATCATTCTGAGGGAAGAACCTCGTGTATAACCCCAGTCAACTTCACATCAAGCATGTATATCATCATTCTGAGGGAAGAACATCGTGTATAACCCCAGTCAACTTCACATCAAGCATGTATATCATCATTCTGAGGGAAGAACCTCGAGTATAACCCCAGTCAACTTCACATCAAGCATGTATATCATCATTCTGAGGGAAGAACCTCGTGTATAACCCCAGTCAGCTTCACATCAAGTATGTATATCATCATTCTGAGGGAAGAACCTCGTGTATAACCCCAGTCAACTTCACATCAAGCATGTATATCATCATTCTGAGGGAAGAACCTCGTGTATAACCCCAGTCAACTTCACATCAAGCATGCATATCATCATTCTGAGGGAAGAACCTCATGTATAACCCCAGTCAACTTCACATCCAGCATTCATATCATCATTCTGAGGGAAGAACCTCGTGTATAACCCCAGTCACCTTCACATCAAGCATGCATATCATCATTCTGAGGGAAGAACCTCGTGTATAACCCCAGTCAACTTCACATCAAGCATGCATATCATCATTCTGAGGGAAGAATCTCGTGTATAACCCCAGTCAACTTCACATCAAGCATGCATATCATCATTCTGAGGGAAGAACCTCGTGTATAACCCCAGTCACCTTCACATCAAGCATGCATATCATCATTCTGAGGGAAGAACCTCGTGTGTAACCTCCAGTCAACTTCACATCAAGCATGCATATCATCATTCTGAGTGAAGAACCTCGTGTATAACCCCAGTCAACTTCACATCAGAGCATGTATATCATCATTCTGAGGGAAGAGCCTCGTGTATAACCCCAGTCAACTTCACATCAAGCATGTATATCATCATTCTGAGGGAAGAACCTCGTGTATAACCCCAGTCAACTTCACATCAAGCATGCATATCATCATTCTGAGGGAAGAATCTCGTGTATTAACCCCAGTCAACTTCACATCAAGCATGTATATCATCATTCTGAGGGAAGAACCTCGTGTATAACCCCAGTCAACTTCACATCAAGCATGTATATCATCATTCTGAGGGAAGAACCTCGAGTATAACCCCAGTCAACTTCACATCAAGCATGTATATCATCATTCTGAGGGAAGAATCTCGTGTATAACCCCAGTCAGCTTCACATCAAGCATGTATATCATCATTCTGAGGGAAGAACCTCGTGTATAACCCCAGTCAACTTCACATCAAGCATGTATATCATCATTCTGAGGGAAAAACCTCGTGTGTAACCCCAGTCAACTTCACATAAAGCATGCATATCATCATTCTGAGGGAAGAACCTCGTGTGTAACCCCAGTCAACAACCCCAGTCAACTTCACATCAAGCATGCATATCATCATTCTGAGGGAAGAACCTCGTGTATAACCTCAGTCAACTTCACATCAAGCATGCATATCATCATTCTGAGGGAAGAATCTCGTGTATAACCCCAGTCAACTTCACATCAAGCATGCATATCATCATTCTGAGGGAAGAACCTCGTGTATAACCCCAGTCAACTTCACATCAAGCATGCATATCATCATTCTGAGGAAGAACCTCGTGTATAACCCCAGTCACCTTCACATCAAGCATGCATATCATCATTCTGAGGGAAGAATCTCGTGTATAACCCCAGTCACCTTCACATCAAGCATGCATATCATCATTCTGAGGGAAGAATCCTCGTGTATAACCCCAGTCAACTTCACATCAAGCATGCATATCATCATTCTGAGGGAAAGAACCTCGTGTATAACCCCAGTCAACTTACATCAAGCATGTATATCATCATTCTGAGGGAAAAACCTCGTGTGTAACCCAGTCAACTTCACATAAAGCATGCATATCATCATTCTGAGGGAAGAACCTCGTGTGTAACCCCAGTCAACAACCCCAGTCAACTTCACATCAAGCATGCATATCATCATTCTGAGGGAAGAACCTCGTGTATAACCTCAGTCACTTCACATCAAGCATGCATATCATCATTCTGAGGGAAGAATCTCGTGTATACCCCAGTCAACTTCACATCAAGCATGCATATCATCAGTCTGAGGGAAGAACCTCGTGTATAACCCCAGTCAACTTCACATCAAGCATGCATATCATCCATTCTGAGGGAAGAACCTCGTGTATAACCCCAGTCACCTTCACATCAAGCATGCATATCATCATTCTGAGGGAAGAATCTCGTGTATAACCCCAGTCACCTTCACATCAAGCATGCATATCATCATTCTGAGGGAAGAACCTCGTGTATAACCCCAGTCAACTTCACATCAAGCATGTATATCATCATTCTGAGGGAAGAACCTCGTGTATAACCCCAGTCAACTTCACATCAAGCATGTATATCATCATTCTGAGGGAAGAACCTCGAGTATAACCCCAGTCAACTTCACATCAAGCATGTATATCATCATTCTGAGGAAGAACCTCGTGTATAACCCCAGTCAGCTTCACATCAAGTATGTATATCATCATTCTGAGGGAAGAACCTCGTGTATAACCCCAGTCAACTTCACATCAAGCATGTATATCATCATTCTGAGGGAAGAAACCTCGTGTATAACCCCAGTCAACTTCACATCAAGCATGCATATCATCATTCTGAGGGAAGAACCTCATGTATAACCCCAGTCAACTTCACATCCAGCATTCATATCATCATTCTGAGGGAAGAACCTCGTGTATAACCCCAGTCACCTTCACATCAAGCATGCATATCATCATTCTGAGGGAAGAACCTCGTGTATAACCCCAGTCAACTTCACATCAAGCATGCATATAATCATTCTGAGGGAAGAATCTCGTGTATAACCCCAGTCAACTTCACATCAAGCATGCATATCATCATTCTGAGGGAAGAACCTCGTGTATAACCCCAGTCACCTTCACATCAAGCATGCATATCATCATTCTGAGGGAAGAACCTCGTGTGTAACCCCAGTCAACTTCACATCAAGCATGCATATCATCATTCTGAGTGAAGAACCTCGTGTATAACCCCAGTCAACTTCACATCAAGCATGTATATCATCATTCTGAGGGAAGAGCCTCGTGTATAACCCCAGTCAACTTCACATCAAGCATGTATATCATCATTCTGAGGGAAGAACCTCGTGTATAACCCCAGTCAACTTCACATCAAGCATGCATATCATCATTCTGAGGGAAGAATCTCGTGTATAACCCCAGTCAACTTCACATCAAGCATGTATATCATCATTCTGAGGGAAGAACCTCGTGTATAACCCCAGTCAACTTCACATCAAGCATGTATATCATCATTCTGAGGGAAGAACCTCGAGTATAACCCCAGTCAACTTCACATCAAGCATGTATATCATCATTCTGAGGGAAGAATCTCGTGTATAACCCAGTCAGCTTCACATCAAGCATGTATATCATCATTCTGAGGAAGAACCTCGTGTATAACCCCAGTCAACTTCACATCAAGCATGTATATCATCATTCTGAGGGAAGAACCTCGTGTATAACCCCAGTCAACTTCACATCAAGCATGCATATCATCATTCTGAGGGAAGAACCTCATGTATAACCCCAGTCAACTTCACATCAAGCATGCATATCATCATTCTGAGGGAAGAACCTCGTGTATAACCCCAGTCACCTTCACTCAAGCATGCATATCATCATTCTGAGGAAGAACTCTCTGTTAACCCCAGTCAACTTCACATCAAGGCATTGGCATATCATCATTCTGAGGAAGAACCTCGTGTATAACCCCAGTCAACTTCACATCAAGCATGTATATCATCATCTGTGAGGAAGAGCCTCGTGTATAACCCCAGTCAACTTCACATCAAGCATGTATATCATCATTCTGAGGGAAGAACCTCGTGTATAAACCCCAAGTCAACTTCACATCGAAGCATGCATATCATCATTCTGAGGGAAGAATCTCGTGTATAACCCAGTCAACTTCACATCAAGCATGCATATCACTCATTCTGAGTGAAGAACTCGTGTGATAACCCAGTCAACTTCACATCAAGCATGTAATATCATCATTCTGAGGGAAGAAAACTCGTGTGTAACCCAGTCAACTTCACATAAAGCATGTCATATCAATCATTCTGAGGGAAGAACCTCGTGTGTAACCCCAGTCAACAACCCCAGTCAACTTCACATGCAAGCATGCATATCAGTCATTCCTGTAGGGAAGAACCTCGTGTATAACCTCAGTCACTATCACATCAAGCATGCATCATCATTCTGAGGGAAGAATCTCGTGTATAACCCCAGTCAACTTCACATCAAGCATGCATATCATCATTCTGAGGAAGAACTCGTGTATAACCCCAGTCAACTTCACATCAAAGCATGCATATCATCATTCTGAGGGAAAGAACCTCGTGTATAACCCAGTCACCTTCACATCAAGCATGCATATCATCATTCTGATGGAAGAATCTCGTGTATAACCCCAGTCACCTTTCACATCAAGCATGCATACATCATTCTGAGGGAAAGAACCCTAGTGTATAAACCCCAGTCAATTCACATCAAGGCATGCATATCTCATTCTGAGGGAAGAATCTCGTGTAATAAACCCCAAGTCACCTTCACGTCAAGCATGCATCTCATCATTCTGAGGGAAGAACCTCGTGTATAACACAAGATAGCAGATTTCTTCCAGCCTGGTCTCTCCCATCTTGTCACACGGTCAAGAAAACAGTGTTAAAATAAAACAAAATATTGCTGTATCGTTTGCAGAAAGTTGCGATTAACCCTAGTTTTGTTTTCTATGCAATTTTACGTTCAGTAGCTTTGCTATTGCTTTCTGAAAGTAAAGCCAACTTTTAAGTCCAACTTAATGCTGATGTACACACTGAACCCCATATTAACGCAACTGAAGTTTAATAGCGACCGCCCTTATCCGTTTGTCTGGTGGCGAGGTAGGTGGTTCTCTCCCTGCACCTGTCAGTTGAACATAAAAAGTTAACTTAGTTTCGTATCCTTTACAGAACGTTTCAGTCAACCCCAGCATTTTTTTAGCTGCTCGTATTTCTTGGACAAATATACGTTCAGTAGTTTGCCCATTGCTTTCTGAACGACCGGCTCCACATACTTTGTATATGTGAAACCAGCGTAAGGCGGTCTGCTGCCAAATCAGCCAATCAGCTGTGTTCGAACGCGGTGTGACGGATTATACGAATTGCGTCAGTAATCTCTTCACCACAGAGACGGCTGAACATGACAGTTATCGTAAACTAAAGTACTAGAGAAGTAGGAGTGGGTTAGTTTGATGGCGGGGGACACTGGTAACAGTAACAGGTGGCCCACATGTAAAACATAATGTCACCGTGGATTATCCTCGAGTTCAAGGCGAGCGAGCGAAAACAAACATGACACGCGATATGATCACATGTCACACTTAGATATGATCACATGTCACACTTAGATATTTGACTTCATCACTTCTTTCAGCTGCCAGTTAATTTAGAGATATGCTAGGAACACTTTTGTCAACTGCTAATTCATTTAGATATACGCTAGGATCACTACTTTCACTTGTTTTCTAATTTAGAGCTATACTAGGATCATGTCTTTCAACAGCCAGTTCATTTAGAACTCAGCTAGGATCACTTCTTTCAACTGCCAGTTCATTTAGAGCTCAGCTAGGATCACTTCTTTCAACTGCCAGTTCATTTAGAGCTCAGCTAGGATCACTTCTTTCAACTGCCAGTTCATTTAGAGCTCAACTAGGATCACTTCTTTCAACAGCCAGTTCTATTAGATCTCAACTAGGATCACTTCTTTCAACTGCCAGTTCATTTAGAGCTCAGCTAGGATCATTTCTTTCAACTGTTTATTCATTTAGAGCTCCAGCTAGGATCACTTCTTTCAACTGCCAGGTTCATTTAGAGCTCAGCTAGGATCACTTCCTTTCAAACTGTTTTTATTTCATTTAGAGCTCAACTAGGATCACTTCTTTCAACAGCCAGTTCATTTAGAGCTCAACTAGGATCACTTCTTTCAACTGCCAGTTCATTTAGAGCTCAGCTAGGATCACTTCTTTCAACTGTTTATTCATTTAGAGCTCAGCTAGGATCACTTCTTTTAACTGCTAGTTCATTAAGACATATACTAGAATCAACTCTTTCAACGGCTAGTTGATTTAGAGATATAGTAGAATCACTTCTTTCACCTGCTAGCTCATTTAGAGATATAATAGGATAACCTCTTTCAACTACCTGCGCATCTAGAGATACACTAGGCAGGTCTGCTTTCCAAATGGCTTTGGTCAACAAGCACCATAGTACTCTAACCTTTCGAGAGTTGGCCACTGAAATGGCCATTGTTATCACGAATGTAATAAACTCTTCATTCCACCAGAGAAAATTATCATTTAACGAGCGCTTTGGCGCGAATTCCTGAAAGCCGAATCAGCCTCGCAGAAAATATCTGTTCTGATTGGTTCAGAAAATTCACCCAGTGCTCTCGCGTGATTAAGTGCGCTCTTATAAATGTATTATGTCAAACGTTTTCAGGTACTGTTTGATTTCAGCCAGTCATGTGTGGAGGGTTGTTACAACTCAATATAATATTCGATTTTATTAATAGAGTGCTCTTACAGATTTTTTAATGTCCCGATTGGAGTGTCCTAAGTTAACTAATGTCATTCTTTGCGATACACGGCCTTACAACACAGGAAAGTGATTGGCATTCATGCAAGACAATGAAAACATATAAGTCTAATGATGAAATATATAACAGAAGAAATGAAAGCTATAAACAAATCGGGATTCATTCATGTGTTCTGCACACTGAGAGGCGATGAGTTTTACTTTTTTTCTGTGCAAAGCAACGTTCCATAATTTGATTGATATCATGAGCAGGTAAAAGTTAACTGTCCTATCTTTCTTATGGATGAAAATCTTCGACTATTTCGCAAAATCTAAAGAACAAAGTCGAGGAATTTTACAATCAAGTCAGGAAAACAATCAAACTGGAACCTGCCATGGATCTATGGTGTGCTGGGACCATCACATTTTTTAGAAGTGAATGCAGGGAAATCAGTAGCCAGTCTTTCACTCTCATAGCGGACTTCGAGCGCAAGGGTGAAACCCCCGTCAGACTGCGCTGATGACAAAAACAGTGTTGTCTCCTAAGATTACACTAACGCGCCAGCTCAAGCCTTTTTAATTTAAATATTGCTGAAAAATATAAATATGAGAATTGTCAAATTGTATGTGTATTTAACACTACTGTATGGCATGGAAGCCTGGACAATGAACAAGCAATAAAAAGTCGAATAGAGGCCCTGGAGATGTGGATATGCAGAAGAATATTTTGTATTCTATGGAAACAAAATCAATCGAATACAGAGGTTCTAGAAAAAAAACTGAATATGAAAAGTGCGTTGACGACAGAAAAAAAAAACATGAGACAAGTGAAATATTTCAGCAACAGTAAAACATCATACTGGCAGGTAAGGTTGAAGGCAAGCAATGGGGCGGTAGAAAACTATATAAGTGGGAAGATACCATCAAGAGATGAACGAACAGCAATCTGACAGAATGTACAAGCCGAGAGATAGTGTTGTAGATCCATTGCAACCAACCTTCATTGTGGAGATGGCACCTGACTGATTGATTACAGAACAACTCTGAATAACGTGGATCATTAAGAAGTGGAATACAGACATTGTGCAAGATCTGACGAACTGTGCAGGTTAGGCTTTTATTTTTTGAATCCCGACAGAAAAAAAAACAATCCATCACCCTACCGAGGATTCCAACCCGGGTCACCTGAATGAGAGCCTGGGGTTCAAGCCGCTGGGCCAGATAATCATATACTGGTGTAAACATAGTTATGAATGATCTACAACCATGGTCAGACTGCCAGAACAGCAAGTTAAAATAGGTGTGACCAAACAAGAGCACTACGCAAGAAGCCAAACGAGATTAATAAACCAACACAGAACTAATGTCGTGAACCGCTACATGCTGCGGAATTTACTGAGGAGGAGATCCGAGAATTTGTGTACTGAATGGTCTGATGTACAATGAGGATGATCTGTCCACTAACTAACATAGCTATGAATGAAACATTTACATAGTATAGCCAAGGGTTGGTGAGGTGGGTGGAGAAAAAGATAGGACGGAATAAAGAGTTTATTTACATTATCACCTACACCTGGGTCTCTGGTTCTTAAGAGTTAATATTCAAAAATCGCTAAATACGTTCACATTCACGGAGCAACATCAACCGTCTACCCACAGGCCTTCACTGCAGGCTCAGCTCTGACACCAGGCAAGAAGGTTACAGCCCGACATGCTTAAAGGTTACATAATTGTAGTCTGTGTGTGCACTTGGGAAAACCTGCATCCCTAGCGTGTGAGCACGCACGTGTCATATTAAGCCAGCAACATGATGGTGAGTACACACCCAGAGACTGATGCACCAGAGAACACGGTTGGGTTGCTCGAGGGCCACGCAAAAGGGTTGATACAGGTTACAGATTCGGTTTTCCTTGAACCGCCCGAGTTGTAGTCGATCGAGAAGGTGGGGAGATGGTATTGGGGGACTGTGTAGATGAGAGAGAAAGAGAGAGAGAGAGGAGAGAGAGAGAGAGAGAGAGAGAGAGAGAGAGAGAGAGAGAGAGAGAGAGACAGAGAGAGAGAGAGAGAGAGAGAGAGAGAGAGAGAGAATGTGTTTGTGGATATGTGACGGCAACTAATTGTGCCTGGCAGTCTGTGTTAGCGTGTGTGAAAGAGATGTGTGTATGTTAGTTTGGTTTGTGCAATGTATCATCGTCATGTGCCATGCCGATAAGAGTAGGCGGTCATGGTTCGCTACCTCACACGATCTCTAGAGTCGTGGATCAGCGCTGTGTTCTTTTCTCGACCATGCCACGTGGTCAAGCCATTTAGATATTTACTTCTCTGTCCTTCCTTTCTTCTTTTCCCCTTAATTTTGCCCTTAAAGTTCTCTACTTTATGTCTTCCAATGTCTTGCTGTTTGTTTATCTGTATGACTCTGTGTCTGTCAGTATGTCTGTCCGTCCGACATCCTTTTCGTCTGTCTGTTTGTCCGGCTATTAGTTTATTATTTTCTCTTGCGTGTGAAATTATTATCCTTTTAAAAATAATGTTTGTTTGTTCTCGGGTCTTTCAGTTGACCTATCAAATCGCCTACTCATAAATATATCTCTGGAATACATGTCCATATCACCCCAAATCTCAGCCCACAGAACACTCCTTCAACCGAGCAGACATTTCCCCCATGACTTTTCACTGTTCCAGTTCTGTCTACCGTTCCACGTTGTTCTTTCCTGACTCATCTTATCCATGTAATTATGCGTACGATTCATGTCTTGCTTTTATTTCCTATATTGGGAACGCTGTCGGGTAATGGCTAGACGCTCGCCTGCTGGCCCGATGATCACGGTTCGTTTCCGCATTTATGATGGATCTTTAAAATTGAGCTGAGCTCCGAGGTCCATCAGAATATGTTTAGGGAAGTAAAGACGTCCGGCATGGCTCTAACCACATCACCTTCCAATGCCAATTGGTCTATGCAAACCTCCCCGTCATCATCCATAGCCTTGCCGCCTGGCGTGGCGACAATGTTTCTCCACCAAGTGCAATCTCCGACGTCATGGGTAAATTCGTGTGTAGACTTTCGTACGTGCCATGACACAATAATGTCAAGAATTTTCTCACGTGCCTTCCTCTATCTCTCTTTTCGCAAATCTTTCCGGTTGTCACAGCATGTTCAAGTTTTTGTCATCTCATAATGTAGCCATGAAAATGATGACTGCTTCTCTCTGATGTCTGTGATAAGTTGTCTTTGCGACATAGCTTCCCCGAAAATGTCCAGATTGTTCATTTTGATTGTCCAATCAGTTTTCATGGTTGTTATGGTTAAAAACACTAAAAAGACTAAAACAGTTGAATAAATTATGCAGTGCGACAGATAGAACTACAAAAAATTTAATATTTAAGAGCATGCATCTTTCCCATTGCAACATACGCCTGTGAGATCTGGACACTTACTAAACAAGCTGAAGAGCGCATAAATGCCTTTGAATATGAATGTTCTAGACGGGTTCTAAGAATATCTTGGATAAAGAAGAGAACAAATGCATCCATACTTCAAAAGCTGAATATTGAAGAGGGTTGGCTATTAAAGACGATACAACAAAGAAAATTGAAATATTTTGGTCACTTGAAACGTCACGAAAGTTTGGAGAGAACAATAATGGAAGGGCAAATGTCTGGGAAGAGAGGAAGAGGAAGGTCAAAGAGAAGATTGGTGCAGGATGTGGCGGTTGATTTACAGATGGGTGTATTGGACGCGGGACATCTTGCTTGTGATCGCGAAGTTTTCCGGAAGGTTGTCATGGGAGTTAAGTTCCGCAAAGGACATGCTAATTACTTACTTACTTACTTACTTACTTACTTACTTACTTACTTACTTACTTACTTACTGAATGAATGAATGAATGAATGAATGAATGAATTACATTTCAGTTTATTTCTATAAACCCAGCGTCTTCTTGGCGAAGGTGTTGCGGACGCAGTTCCTAATCCCACATAACCGCGTTCAAGGCACAGCTGTGGGCGATTTGGCAGCAGACCACATTGCGTTGGCTTTTAACGCATTGGTATGGGTGTCGGTATTTCAGAAATCAATGTCAATCTACTGAAGGTAAACTTGCCAAGAGCTCAAAAACTGCCAAATAATATTAGGGTTGACTGTGACGTCCTGTAAAGAATATGCAACTAACTTTTTTTTTTCTATAACACCACTTCTTCAAGTCTTCCATTGATTTTTTCGCCCAGATGAGTAGCTTTCATATATATCTGTTTTTTCTATAAAACCACTTCTTCAAGTCTTCCATTGATTTTTTCGCCCAGATGAGTAGCTTTCATATATATTTGTTGTCATCTAGTGTTTTGTTTTAAATATAAACGTAGGTCTACCATATTGTGCCCAATGCTTCATCAATCCTGTTAAAGCAGGGGTGTCAAACTAAATCGCTCAGCGGGCCAAAACTCAAATCACAAGTAAGGTTGCAGGGCCAGATAGGATAAACATTCAATAAGCAGAAAATTAAACCTTTTTAAAACATTAATATGATATCTGTTAAAGTTGACGGTTTGTGTTGCAATGCTCATTACATCTTCTATGTTGAGGACTTTACCACACAACGATCCTTGGTGTAAGATGCAGTGATATGATATCAATTCACCAGTACAGCTCTCCTGCATCTTTAACCGCATCCTTCCACCTAGTCCACTTGTTTTTCGCCACACATCTCCGGTGCTCCATCTGTTGTCAGTCCAACGAGTTTGTTCCAAGGCAGGTTCATGTTGGTTAAACTTTGACATACGTTGTCAAAAATGACTTTTCCTGTCGTTGTCACATGCATGGATTTCATGTACAATATTTCTTCTATAACATTCAAATTGGAGTCCTCTCCACGGATGAAGATGGCGAGCTGTGCCGTGTCAGTCGTGTCATTACTTTCATCGACAGCAAGAGAGATTGCAACCAAGTCTTTGCGTTTTTCGATCTGCTTTGTTTTTCACATCAGTGGCCATCCCACAAACCCGATCAACAACCGTATTTCTGCTAAAGTTTACCTTTGGAAACATCTGCTTTTTGTCTGAACACAAGACGTCACACACTTTCATCATGCAGCGCTTCAGAAACTCTCTTTCTGTAAATATTTGGCCTGATTTTGCGATCTCCTCTGACACAATAAAACTTCCTTTGACTGCAGCATCAGTGATGTTAGATGCCTCTTAAATTCGACTACATTATGTAGCTTCTGCTCTGCATTCAGGCTGTTTAACTTGTCTTGATGTTTAGTCTCGTAGTGCCGTCTGAAATTATATTCTTTGATCACAGCCACATAATCTCCACAAATTAGACACACAGGTTTACCGCTAATATCAGTTAACATATATTCAGCCTCCAGCGGTTTTGAAAGGCTATGTTTCAGAATCAACTTTTCTCTTGGCCATTTTAAAGGCTAGCTTTGATTTTAAAAGATTGTGCGTCTACCGGCAGACGCTTGATTGATATCAGGTTAGCCCTAGCGGGAATAGGTGATGTGATATCCGAGCATTACACTAATTTCATTTTTTTTATGCGCCGATCCAAAACGAGCATCTGAATGTTGCTAGGGTATTATAACGACGAATACTAACTCACTACACAACTTTTATTTTCGCTTATTCTGATCGAAGCGAGAACGCTTTCGGGTAGCCTATCCTTCGGAAGGGTGCTAATTAGGGAATTTGATTTGCACTTTATATCGTGACCATAAAAAATATTTTTGCCTAAAATTCTCTCTTGAGCCGAATATATTTGAAAGTCGGTTGAGACCTCTTGGGCCTGATATAATTGTACGGCGGGCCGGATGTGGCCCGCGGACCTTGAGTTTGACACTTGTGTTTGTTATTTTTACTTAATTGTACTGTTTCCAATATTCTTGTTATCTCAGAATTTTAAGTTTGTAAATCATCAAAACTGCAATATCCCCTACATTTGTTTTAATCCAAAATGTGATAGTACAGACACGCTGATTTCTGATTTTATTTTCCAGTTATTGTTTCATTTGTATTTTATTTCTACGGGGTATCGCTTGCCATCTTCTAAATTTACAGTATGTTTATCTTTTTAAGCAGATTAAATTTCACTGTTAACGTCACGAATGACAGA
>JACEFZ010000982.1:0-32003 GCA_014155875.1 Cepaea nemoralis
TGGGGGCCCCTTTTTAAAAAAAGGACTTTTATTTTCCGGAAAGCCAACGGGGGATGTTACAAATTGGTTTGTTTCTAGGGCCGGCTAAAAATTTTCCTACGGGTTTTTTCCTTTTTACCCATCCAGGTATTTTAACTTCTTGGCCGTTCTTGTTTGCACTGTGGTTCTTATTATTGGTCTGAGACAAAACAACACTTGGAGAAAGCAGGTGACTAAAGAGCAGAACGGAACAAAGAAGGTGACAAAGCGACAAGAAAAAGCCATACACATGGTGATACTGATAGCGATAATTTACGTTAATTGCTATTTACCCATCTCTTAAACGGTACCATTTAACGTTGCAATAAAACTCTGCATTTAACGTGGCGATAAAACCCTACATTTAACGTTGCAATAAAACCCTGCATTTAACGTTGCAATAAAACCATACACCCCCCCCCCCCCCATTTTATCCCAGACCTGAACCAGCTCTGTGGCGAAGGGTTACGAATGCAATTCGCAATCCCGCATACTGATTCGAAACACAGCTTCGATCGATTTGGAAAAGGACGTCATTGCGCTGGGACTTCATGCGGTATGAATGCCGCTCGTTCAGGAAGCAATGCAAACTATTGATCGTAAACATGCCAACAAATCACAAACAGCCAGCTAAAGATGAGGTTGACTTTACACCATATACAATGTATGCATTAAGCTTAACCTCCAGATCCATCAGTGTGTATAATTACATTGCCTGCGTGTTAGTTGTCTTCCATCAGCCGTTGCAATGACACTTCTGTAACACCCACTGCCTATTCTCGGTGCCCTCAGCCCAGTGTACCTATATCTCTCTCTATACCATGCTCCATTGTTAAGGGCCATCATGTCCCACCCTTCTCCACAAACTAATCATTTCGTTCCACACGCCTGATTGTGTCCGCAACTTGTGCCATCCAAGACCTGCATCTCTTCTACCTATGTCTCTTGGTATCTTCTAAAGCTTTAAACTAGGGATATTCGCTGTGTGTTGCCATATTAAGGTACATCATGGCCTCGAGCACATAGTGCCTGTCATATGCGGACAGCAAGGCCAGTTTATGATCTATTCATAAAAATAGGCGTATCCGTTGTGCAGCCGAGAATGGCTAGCACGGCGAGTTAGCGTTCTAGCTTGACCAGATGTCTATGAGATGCCGTTAGCAATTCCAGAATATGCTCAGTCAGCGGACATTATCAGATGCTGGTAAAGTGTCTTCAGTATTTCTCTGATCGCCATAGAAGAAGATATGAAGCTCAGTGCTTACAATCTGTAGATCCAGTGGCGATTCTTCTTGTGTTTGGCTTTAATTAGTGGTTATGATTAATTTTGAAATCTTCGAATGAAGCCGCCGTATTGTCGTGATAGGAGCGCCTATCAAAAGAGAGGTAAGGAACATCCATCTCTCTGCTAACCTTACTGGATACCCTTAGGCAAGGTGGGATGCCCATTTAGCTTCACCATCAAGGCAACATAATATTATGTGAGTGCTTGGTGAACCGAGCTTGAGAGCAACAGGCAGATAATTGTTGGTTACGGTTTGTTTCCGACTGTAGGCAGAGGAGAGTCTCCGTGGCGGAGTGGGTACGCCGTCAGCCTTCCGGCCTACTCGTTAAATTCACGAGTGCAATTTTCCCGTAGATTCCAGGGTGTTGTCGAAGTAACGACGTAGTTCGTGCTTTTTATTGTATTATGTTTTCATCAAGATGGTTGAACATGCAGTCATCAGTTGAGGCATCATGGATTGTAAGATATTGACATGCTTCTCTGAAAATATGTCCAATATATATTGCCACAAAAACATTTGTACTCACAGCTTTTCGAGTTAGCTATAAACGCCATCCATACCTCTAGTATGCTGCGTTACCTGTGTTTGTTTCCACATTGTGAGCCACTTCCTGACAATTATGCTTTACCATTAACTTTACTATGATTACAAATTGTGCACCACTCCCATACCTCTATGCTTTTGTGTTAGCTTTAGTACTAATCCACATCTTGAGCAATTTCCATACCTCTGTGGTTTTGTATTAACTTTAGTACTGCTCCAAACTGTGTCCAGCCTTATACCGCTTTGTTTTTGTGTTTCAATCAATCATATGCCGTGCCGGAAAGCGTGGGCGGTTATGACTCGCCATTTCACTCGATCACCAGCGTCGTGGATCAGCTTAGTGTTCCTGTCTCGTCCATGGCATGTGGCGAAGCCATCCTGGTATATTCCTCTCGGTCTTCCTCTTGGTCTGTTCCCTTCGATCTTGCCAGTTGTCACTAAGTTCTCCAATCCATTCCTTCTCATAACATGCCCAAACAATTTTGATTGTCTACGTCTATTTTCTCTAATCAATTTACGATTTTCATTTGTCTCCTTTAGTATTTGGTATTTGGTATTTCTGTCTGTCCATGGTATTCTTTGCATTTTCCTCAGAAACCACATTTCTGCAGCCATCAGATGTTTTTCAGCTTGACTGCACATTGTCCAAGTTTCACATCCGTACAAAAGAACAGGCTCTATGTATCCCCTCAACAATCTTTTTCTCGTTTCAATTGACATCTTTTTATTGGTCAAAATGTTTTTCATCTTGCTAAAGGCTACTTTCGCCATGGCGATTCTTGTTCTAATCTCTTGAAGACATCTCCCATCAGATGTTACGACTGTTCCGAGATAATTGTACCGATTCACTTGTTGAATAATATTCCCATTTACTTGTATATTACATTGTGGTACTTCGTTCTTCCTAGTGACGACCATAACCTATGTCTTCTTATAATTTAATTCCAACCCCAGCTGCTCACTCTGTACAACAACTGCGCCTACTAATTGTTGTAGATCTTGTGCATTGTCTGCAATCAATACTGTATCATCTGCATATCTAATATTATTGATGTTTCGTCCTCCAATGTTTATTCCATTTATATCTTCTACATTCCTGAAAATATTTTCACTGTATAGGGAAAAAAGATCTGGAGACATTACACATCCCTGCCTAACATATTGTCCCACTTCATTATCAATCCTTATCTTGTTGTTTCCAATATGTGTTTTTTATAAGTCTAATGTCTTTCCCATCAATTTGTAGATCTGCAAGCATATCTACCATGTTGACATGTCTAACTCTATCAAAAGCCTTTATGTAGTCAATAAAGCAAAGGTGTATATCCTTGTTTACTTCTATAGCCCGTTCAATAACTGTTCGCAGCATATACACAGCATTTACTGTACCCTTTCGTTCTATAAACCCACATTGTTCTTCCCCTATTTCAGGTTGTTTTCAGGTTTCTTCCTCACTCTTTGCATGATAATTCGATGCAAAATCTTTGTGATGTGGCTCATTATACTAATTGTTCTACGTTGATCACATTCCAAGGTTCCTGATTTCTTTGGGATTGCAATAAATACAGAGTTACATAATTCAGAAGGTATATCACCAGTATCATATAATGTGTTCAGCAGTCTGGTGACTTGCTCTAGTCCAAATTCTTCTAAAGCTTTAATCATTTCTGTTGTGATGTTATCTGCATCGTGGGCCTGGCCAGCTTTCTTATGCTTAAGAACATTTCGTACCTCCATCTTCAAAATTGGCGGCCCTTCATTATTAAATCTAATACCATACTGTTCCTCTCTGTTATCATTATGGGGTTTTTGTATTTACCTTAGTAATATTCGAAATTGTGCACCACTCCCATACATCTATGCTTTTGTACTTTAGTACTATTATAAACTGTGAGCCACTGTCATATATTTAACCTTATTTCGTTACCTGTAATATGATTCCAAACTTTACCGTATACACCAATGTAACTCTTTAGAGGCGGTAGGCTGGTGCATATGGGTTGATAGTTCCAAGCAATGCGAAGAGCGGTTTTCTTTATTACCAATAACAATAACCAAATGCTTGTATCGTTTTGTTCTGGCACAAAAGTTACAACAACAACTGGGAATATCTAACTAGAAATTATATATTTTGGCAATGTATAAAACCTGAAAGTCTAGAAAAGATTATTTTGAAGGGAAAGAAAAGATTATTATGGAGGGAAAGAAAATATTATCATGGAGGGAAAGAAAATATTATGTTGCACCAGCAATTGTGGGTAGACGTGGGCAAGTCTCTGGAATGACAGTCATACGACGACTCAGAGATACAGGCCTTATTGCAAGATGACCTTATGTTGGGCCAAACTTGACTCACAAACATCGTCAGCAGCGCCTGAAATAGGCAGAGCAACATGTCAGATAGACTAGACTGCAGTGGAATGCTGTACTATTCACAGAGAGAACAGATTCAATATATATTTACAGATGGACTTTTGCGGATTGGCCGGCGGAGTGGAGAGCGCTTTGCAGATTGTTGTATTCATCATCACAACAATTTGGAGGTGACAGTATTCACATTTGGAGATGATTCAGTTTTCATAAACGCCAGCCTCTTCACGTCTATATGTGTGTATGTGCGTGTGTATGTGTGTGTGTATACTCGTGTATGTATGCGTATATGTTTGTGTGCATGTGTACACGAGGGAGTGTGGGTGTGTATGAGGCATTCGTAAGCGTGTGTGTGTGTGTGCAGGGATGTGTGTTTGGGGGATGTATGTGTGGAGGGTTTGTGTGTGGGTGGATGGGTGATGTGTGGATGGGTGAAGGGATGTGTGGTCGGTGGGATGTGTGTGTAGGTGTCGGATGTTTGGGTGATGGTTGGAAGTGTGGGGGTGTTGGTAGATGGGGGGGGGGGGTTGTGTGGGGGAATGTGTATTGTGGTGGGTGAGGGATTTGTGGGTGAATGAGTGTGTGGAGATGTGTGTGTTGGTTGGGGATGGGTGTGTGATGTGTGTGGGGGATGGGTGTGGAGATGTGTGTGTGGGTGGGGGATATGTATGTGTGGGTGGGGGTGTGTGTGGGTTGGGTAATTGTGGGTGGGTGGAGGATGTATGAGTGGGTGGTTAGTGTGTTTGTAGTTGGGAATGTGTGGGTGGGTGGGGAGATGTGTGTATGGGTGGTGGATGTGTTTGTGGGGAGGTGTGGTAGGTGTGATTGGGTGTGGAATGTGCGGGTGGGTAAAGGATGTATGTGTGGGTGGGGATGTGGTTTGGCTGGGTGGATGGTTTGTGTGCGTGTGGGTGGGTAGATAGGAGATGATTGTGTTGATGGGTGGGTGGGGGATGTGTGGGTGTGAGTTGTTGAGGGATGAGTACGTGAGTGGGTGTACATATGTGGGAGATGAGTGTATGGGTGATGGTGGTGTGTGTGTGTGTGAATATGTGTGTGCGTAGAAATGTATGTGGGTGGTTGGGGTGTGTGTAGGTGAGAGTTGTGTGGATGTGGATGGGGGATGTGTTGGTGGGTGGGGATGTGTTCGGGGGATGTGTGTATGGGTGGGGAGATGTTTGTGTGTGAGAGTGTATAGGTGGAGTGTGTGTAGGTGGGGGATGTGTGATTAAGGAATGTGTGGTTATGGGATGTGTGACTGGGGTGGGTGGAGGATGTGTGTGTGGGTGAGTGTATGTAGGCTGGGAGTGGAGATGTGTGTATGTATGGGTGTGGGATGTGTGGGTGGGTGAGTACGGGAGATTGTGTGGCGGGATATGTGAAAGTGGGGTATGTGTGGGTGGATGCTAGTTTCGTGTGTGGGTAGGTGCATGATGTGTGGGTTGGCGGGGATATGTGTGTGATTAGGCGGGGATGTGTGGTTGGGGGATGTGTGTTTAACTGGGTGGTTGGGGGTCTGTGTGTGTATGTGGTAAAGGATATGTGGGTGGGTGAGTGTTGATGGATTATGGGATGTGTGTGTGGGTGAGGAGATGTTATATATGTTATATATATATATATATATATATATATATATATATATATATATATATATATATATATATATATATATATATATATATATATATATATATATATATATATGAGTGAGACCTTACAGTCTCGACAGACCAAAGTATGTGAGATGGAATGTGGCCAAAATTCCATCACAATGCCTGGGCAGAGCTTTAGAGAAACATGTGGTGCCCAAACGACATGTTCCCTCTCTCGGTCTTGCCTTGTGTTTGGCACAAGGTAGGCTGTAGTCGCTGGCGGCTCAATATATATATATATATATATATATATATATATATATATATATATATATATATATATATATATATATATATATATATATATATATATATATGCGCTCTTGGAATTCTAGCATGCATTAAGTTTTGTTAACATATAATCAAAATCTCTTCCTATAGCTTTCCTACGTCATTGTGTCCAGAATGGTTGATTTGTGACAACCCATCTTTACTCCGGCACAAGAAAGGTACATAGGCCTTAATTTTGAATTGAAGCAACATGTAATTATTTTTTCAGTGACAAATATATTGATAAACTTATATTCTTGATATTGGTCCTGCTTGAAAGATTTCACGTTTACATGCTGGGCTTTTGTTATTATTCATCATCGACTGCTCATATATGTTAGCATCTAGACTTCGCTCTTAGGAGTTGTGCCAGGAGTGAATTATATGTGTTATATGTATGCTTACATAGAAACATCGTAAGAGTTTACATACAAGCCAGCTACACCATGATATTAATTTCAACGGATGTGCAAAATTCTACATCTGACGACCACGAAACAAAATCCACAGAGCTCTTTCTCACAGTCAACATTGCTGGATTAGTTGGAGCCATATCTTTGTTCGGTATAGCTTCTAACGTAATAAATATATTAGTCTTCTTCAGGCAAGGATTTTCAGAGACTACAAATATTAGCTATACCGCACTTGCTCTTTCTGATATGCTATCTCTGGTGGCTTCGTTGTGTTTGAGTATCTTCTGGAACCCGTTGTTCCTGAACTCTGGGCTACCGATTGTATTTGTTGATATTCAGGCGATATTCGCATCTTTACCTTATGGCTGTTTCAGTAGGATTTCTGGATGCTTGATTGCCTTTATCACCTTTGAGCGCTGTCTGTGTGTGGTCTGGCCATTGAAGATTAAAAGAATCATATCAAAGACAGTCATTATCAATGTGGTCGTGTCTATCAATCTCGTTATGTTTCTAACCATGGTGCCGATATATTCTACAAAATTACTGGGCTGGAGATCTGAGCCCCAGACTAACATGACGTTTTTTGGAACCATGATTGCCAGGGATAATAGCCTAGCATCTAACATTACCTATGGCCTTCATGCAGCCATCCAGTTCTTTGCCTTTTTCGCTGTTCTAGGTTGCACTGGGGTTCTTACAATCCGACTGAGGCAAAAGGTCCGTTTGAGAATCAAGCTGACAGCAGCACCAAATGGAACAAAGAACGCCACAATACGTCAAGACAAAGCCATCAAAATGGTAACCCTCATAGCAACAATGTACGTGGTTTGCTATTTACCAACAATAATGTTTCTTGCTCTACCAGTTCTGCAACCAGGTTTTAATCCCAATGGTAACTATAGGGGCATCTTCTTTACTTTCTGGTCTTTCGCCACGGTTTGTAGTGTCCTAAACTTGTCTGTGAACCTGTTCGTGTATCATCATATGAGTTCAAAGTTCAAACATACGTGTGACGAGATGTTTAAAATGTTATTTACATGTCCAAGCTGTACGGAGAAAAATATTGCTAAAGAGACGAAGTAAGGGAAGTATAGCTAGCTACCTGAGTGTAAGCTACGAGGTACGGTCAATAAATAATGCTTCCCTTTTTTTTATCTTTGTAATACGATATCGATTTGCAATTTATTAATTTTCCGGCTCCCTGGCCGAGGTATTAGCAGCTTTCTCCGTTAACCCTGAATACTCTCGTGGTTGACGTGAGCGCACGAGAATTAGAAGTGGTTCGAGTCGTGCCAGTGACTTATGAGAGTATGGAGCCGGTCGCTCAGAAAGTCGTGGCGTGCTGATGAGCATAATCTAGTCTAGGAATCAACATACAGCTGAAAGATGCTGCTGTTGACCGCAATATCCTGAAACAGGATGGAAACGAGGAAAAAAAATGATTAATTTAGCGGGAGTCTTCAAACATTCTCTGCACTGTGTATCATTACCAATCTGGTTCAGTCACAGGTTGCGCAACAGTAACGGTTTCCTCCATGCTGAGTATTGTTTATGAGATTCAACTGTGGATGTTAGCACTGTCCGACGTTGGGTACGTCGTTGTGACGAAGCTGAAGTAGGTCAATCCTCACTGGCTGACGCAAAGCGGACTGGCCGTCCGTCAAAAGCATTGACTCCACACAACATTCATCAAGTTGATGACATCATTCGTGGTGACCGTCGGGTAACACTGGAGGAACTGTGTTCCATAGTTGTCCAGTAGTAATGGCACTGCACAGACCATCATTAAAGACTTGGGTTAGTCATAGGTATGTGCACGGTGGCATTAACTCGATGAATGTTGTGTGGAGTCAATGAGGTTGGCCGACGGCCAGTCCGCTTTGCGTCAACCAATGAGGATTGACCTAATTCAGATTCGTCACGACGACATCCACTGTCGAATCTCCATAAACAAAACTCAAACGTTCGTAGATGCAAATCGGGGTCTCGCCTTCAGCATTGAGGAATTATATGACATTACTGTAACGTAATGTACCCATTCTCCACTAGTCCGCGGCATGAACACACAAACAGAAACTTGCATGCACCACCTTAGACCATTCAGCACCATGGAACATGTATGTGTCATGTTTAATATTAGACATGTCAAGGTAAAGTAGACTAGGGCAGCGTTCTAATGCGACAAGCCGATTGGTTTGAGAGGGACCAGATCGCGTCCCGCACTGCATCTTGGGATAGCTAGGCCGCACAAACTGCGCACTCGGTTCATGAATTTTTGGTTGCATGTTAATAAGATTGAGTTCGGCATCAATCACAGCCGTTTTTCTCACATCGTCAATAATCGTCAGTTCAGTGGAAAATCCTGCACACATGGTTCTTACGTTCCATGTTGCAAGCCGTAGCAAGAGGTTTCTATTTTTCTATTTAGTAATCCATGGTGCATTGGTTTTACGGCTTGCGATACAGATTTTGTCATAATACCAAGAACCCACTGAAGCAGACAGACTGTGGCGGATCAGCACCCAATTGGCCGGGGGCTGCCCAGCTTGAAGCTGGCGGTAGCTGATCAGTGACATCTGTAGGAGTCTCTCACCGTCAGAGGCAACCTGTGGCGCTCCATGTCTACGCCAATTGACAAGGACTTATAAAAAGTAGCTGCTACCTCTCGCTTTGATTCCTAGACCGGTTAAGACCAGGTATGGAGTTATAACTCTCCATAGACCAAAGTCTGGGCTAAAATATAGAGACCATGTGTTGCCCATGCAGCATGATCCCTCTAAGGGCCTGTCATTCCAGTTCACTCCAGAGGAAAGATAACAGCAATACATCGGGAACACGACAAGCCGCAGAAGCTACCGGATCAGCAAAGCAATGCTCTAACTACCCGTCTGTCGGAGCTTCGATCCCAGACCAGCTGCCAACCTAGGCTTAGGGCCTGGTCTGCCGTGCCATTACATTTTGTCTTTAGATTGCATTTCCTCGCACCAGAATAAGGATTTTAGCCTACCAATTGCGCTCTTCCACCCGAAGCCGTTGGTACAATGTGGGGTGTCGGGCTTAGTAAGCGCCGCCCAACATTCGGCGCTAACAGAAGGCAGGTAGCACCGTCTGCTGTAATTACGGTAGATAAGGCATGTCTGACTAAATCCTGACTCACACACACACACACACACACACACACACACACACATATATATATATATATATATATATATATATATATATATATATATTATATATATATATATATATATATATATATATATATGTATATATATATATATATATATATATATATATATATATATATAATATATATATATATATATATATATATATATATACGTCCTGAATAATTTAAATCTATATATAAATGGCTCGGAATGCTGAAGAAGAAGAAGAAGAAGATTTATTGTAATCCAGAAGAAATCAGGAGCCTTCCAATGTGATCAACATCGGACAATTAGCATAATGAGACACATCACTAAGATTTTGTTTAGAATCATCATGCAAAGAATTAGGAGAAAAGACAACCCGAAATAGGGCAGGACCTATGTCGGCTTGTGAAAGGTAAATGTACAGTAAACGTTGTGTATATGCTGAGAACATTAATGGAGCTTTCTACATAGGTAAACAAAGGCCTACATTGTTGCTTAATTGACTATTCAAAGGCTATCGATAAAATAAGACATGTCAACATGATAAAGATTCTTGCAGATCTAAAATTGATGGAAATACCTCAGAATGTAAACACCATACACTTGAAGCAACCAGCTGTCATAAAGATTAATAATGAAGTAGGTTAATATCAGCCTACGCAGATGGGTGTGCGACAGAGATATGTAATGTATCTCGATCTATGCAGTGAAAATATTATTAGAAATATAGTAATTATGAGAAAAATCATCATTAGGGATATAAAAACAATAATATTAGATATGCAGATGATACAGTATTATCTGCGGACAACGAACAGTATCTGCAACATTTAGTAGATGTGGTTATTTTACCCAGTGAATAATTGAGATTAGAACTAACTTGTACGAAAACAGATATTATGGTCGTTACTTATAAGAAATAAATATTACAATGCAATATACGGGTTCACTGGGATATTCTTAAACATGTGAATCGGTACCACTATCTCACAACAGTCATAACATCTGAAGGTAGATGTCTTGAAGAAATTATAACTATAATTGCTATGTCAAAATGTTTTGCAAGATGGGAAACATACTGTCAAAACTGTCATTTACTGCCAGCATAGTACCTTGTGGTGTATGGTAGAGGGGTCTTTGAGCCTGAGGAATTAAAGGCCGCCTGGCTAGTGCAGTCGCCGCGAACTGTGTAGGTTAGGATTTTCTTTTTATCCCCGACTGAAAAACATCCCACATCTCGGGTCTCCCGAATGAGAGTCCGGCGTTCTAGCCACTCTGCCAGCCGCTCCTCTGGAAACATACTGACCAATAAAATTATGTTCTTTGGAACCAGAACAATATTGTTGAAGTGCTACATACAATATGTATGTTGTATGGATGTGAAATATGGACAATGAGCAGACAAGCTGAAAAAAAAATCGAGTGGCAGTGGAAATGAGGTATCTCGGAAACATGCAAAGAATACCATGGAAGGAGAAAAACTAATGTGCAAATCTTAAAAGAAACAATTCAAAACCGTACGTTAATTAGAGAAATTAGACGTAGACAGGCACACGATTTTATGAGCACGTTATGAGAAGACACCGCAAGGTACAAGAGGAACATGATGAGATGAGATGAGATGAGATTTTAGAAGAAATAAATGTGAGAACTTGGAACAGCTGGAAAGATTAATGGGTAAAGAACAAGGAGAAGGCATAGAGATAAATATATAGGTGATTTGGCCACGTAGCATGGTCGAAACAAAAACATAGGGCTGATCCACGACCCAGATTATCGTGTGAGATGGCGAAGCATGACTGCCCACGCTTATGGACATGGAAAAAGATGACTACTTTAAACGTTTATTGTAATTCTTCTGCTTTTTGTGGATTTATTTACGTGTATTAATCTGTCAAACGTGATTTGCATGTATACATATATAGCAAATACACAGCCAATAGACACGCTGAACATCATGTCAACGACGTCAACGGATGATCATCTTTCCAGATCTGATGATCTCAATATAGAAATCACCATGATAATTGTTACAGTGAACACTTGTGGCATAACTGGCATTCTCCACAGTTTGCATACAACGTTTAGGAGAACGTTTCTAAGAAGTGCAGTTTCACGCGGTTTTGTATACCATTACCTAAAAAGGAGACGAATGTCGCACCGTTCGAACAAAGGAAAATCTATCGCCGTAGCTAAAAATAGACCTAAGTTAGCGGGCTATTACCCCGGGCTAGGTGAAGAATTGTCACTTGAGTTTGAACATCGACCGAGTCAATATGTAGTTTTGTTAGGGAGTGATTGTTACCTAACTGTGCCTTCTGAGGCTAATGGTAAGCTAATAAGGCTTTTTGAATGTAATACCTATGTTATATGTTAAATAGAATACATCTATTTTATGTAATTTTTGGGTGGAGTTGATAATTACGTAATTACTTCTGTAAGAAGATAGCCTGAATTTCGATTCTACAGAAATAATGTCTATACCACTCCTGCAACGTCCTATGCTTACCTTGTTATCTTGCTATGATGCTAATATCTTTGGGGAAAACCTACCCCACTATCATCTGCATTTTCAATGCAGAAAATCTGTTCAATCTAACTTAATATTTGAACCCAGATGCTCTAAGATTAGAGAACTGTCTTTACTAGACATTAAGTGACCACTTGTGTACTTAAGGGTGCATTTGTTAATATTCATACATGTAAACCTACATATAGTGTGTGAATCATGTTGTAACCTGTTTAAAGAATAGGCAGGGGAAATTGGTGTGATGTTTTTTCTATGAGTATAATCTCATACGGGACGAGAAGTGGATACCCTATATTTTCAGATAACTTGTCGCATCGGCATGTCATGTTAGCAACGCCCATGTGTGGGGATGTCTAAGTGACCATGATTTTATGTTCAGTAAATCGTGCAGTGTTCGATGTTACAAGAAGAGGAGTATTTGAACTTGGGTTGGGCCCCCTCCTTCTCAAGATTTGGGGAGATTGGTAGATGGTAGAACGGTATCCAGCGAATGAGCCCTGTAATATTCTAGATGGGTAGAATATTTATCCTCTCATAGTGTGGGTGGTCCCCTATGGGATGTGAGAGTGATTATATATTTTGTGGGGTTTATGTTTGTCTTGGTCGTAGTGTCTTATCGTGACATTTGGTAACGTCAGTTAGATCGAATAGTCACTAAATCCCAGACCAACTACGGGCTAGGTTACAGACAATAACTAGATCCCCTCTCCCCCTCGCCAATTGGGGTTAAAGACAGCGTAATTATCAGAGAGGTAAAGGTGGGGTAAGGCCACCCATTCCCCATTCCTGTATTTTTTTACTTTATTCTCTCTGTATGTTTGTTACAATGACAAATGATCTGCTGTCAAATGTATATCGTTTGTTTTATTTTTCCATCTAAAAGCCCTGAAGGAACAGTTTGCGAGGGGATACTTGGCCTATACAATATTGTAAAACCGAGGGAAGCAAAACCATACTGTATGTGGAGGAAGTATTACTAAATTAGCCCTTGAAACGGGAAGCAATTCATCTTATAATTTCCCACGACAGCTGGGAAGTCGTTTCTCGTTTTTCCCCCTGCATGTCCTGAAGTACAGCAGTGGTCAAGCAAATTAAGTAGCTGATGGGGTACCGGAAGTGGGTCAACATACCACTAATTGTCTCTGGAAGAGAATTCGTGTGCTGTACAGCTTAAGACAAGAGCTTAGTACAGTCTAGTGGATCAATTACCACCTCTTTAGTCTGCAGAAGCTTTCGGACTGGGGCCTCTCAAATTCCTGTATGCAGTTATGAAGTCCAGCCTATATCTGGAACAGGGACGGCAATCCTATATTGTATCCACGTCATACAAGACATGTTTGGATTCTACCTTTGCCGACATCGAAGAGTAAGAACCTCACACGTATTTGGATTTGCGGCTCGAATACCTTCAACCAGCAAATAACAGAACGCCCTATACTTAGTGTCGTGTGTCAATTTAACGTGTCGTCCCTGGAGTGAGGGGAGTCAACACCCACATTATATTTAACCCCTTATCAATATCCTGGAGAATCCACTAGCTTCCGTCCACCACACTTCTTCGGTTCCTGGACACCTCTTTCTCTCTCTCTATCACTCTACCTGATCATGCCCCCTCTCATTCTTCCCCCAACGCAACATACTCAACAACTATTGCTTCTAAAATTTAATAACAATTAATTTATTAAAAGAAAAGTGTAACGTATGTGAGACGTGTATGCGAAGAAAATGTGTGATGTGTTCTATAATGTGTGTAGGATCGGACCCTCAGATAATCGCACAGTCAGTTCATCCTTGCAAGGACACACCACAGCACGTTAAGTCAGAACAAGTCCACCTCACCCAGTGCTGTATCTCTCCTGCCGGACACTGACTTTCATCTGTAGCTACCTGGTAATCCATCTTCCTGATCATCCGAAATAGATACTGTTTGTAATTTACAACTGATCATGGACCGGTTGCACCCTACACATTATAAGTTCCTATCGTTCCTAAAAAATGTACAAATCCTTTGTAGTGGGTACTTAGGTATCACTGTTATTGTTAATATACTTGATCCTAACTAGTGTCTATATAGTCTCAAGTATAATGTCTTTTGTAATATTTCACTGGAATCTATCACACCATGTGACTGTTACATTTTAATGTTCTCGTTTAGTTAACAATGTTTGTATGATGTGTGATGCATCAACAATCATCACCCATCCTAGGTGAACCTTAACACACAGGAACCGTTATATTGGTTTGCTCTTCTGAGCCATGTTATGGTGGACCCACTTGATCATGAGTCCAGCGTAAACATTATACCCCCTTTCTTCTCGGGCGTTATTCTTTTTCCGTAAGGAAGCATTTGACTGTTCAACTGGTGTTCTTCATAATTGGAGTTGAACTTTCTTCAAAACCAGTGTTGAACTTCCTCGTAACTGGCAGGGAACCTGTTACAGAAACAACACATCTGGTGATAGCACTAGTCACTGATCCTACCGGCTGAGTGTAAGCCTATTGCCTTGCTCTGTTATTTTTCAGCTAACTAAACTCTGTCATAGAGCAGATTAGCTCCTCACCTAAATAGACTATATTTGGTACCTTATGCAAACCCGCCTCATTCCTGGATGGCCGCTACACTTTGCCGTAACGACACATGTTATTTAATTTTTAATTAATCTAACACTGTAGAGCTCTCCGAACTTCCTAACTGCGGTAACAAAACACGTCAATCCTAGTCCATTTTTTGGTCTACACTAATGTACACAAGTCTTGTTTTTGTCAATAGCTGGGAGTTTTCCAGTGAAGTCTTTGATGTCATGCAGGTGTCTCACAAGGGCACTAACTAATTCCAGAATCTTATCTCCCTTGTGTTTAATCTATGTCACCAGTGATCTCCCCCTGTCTTGAAAACCCAAAACAAGGTAGCGAGTTCCTGCATTGTCCCAATGTTCACAATAACAAGCCTACAACTTTCTGTCGTGTGGTGACAATCAAAGCCGCCATTTCGTTTGATGTCGGGAAATTCTCAGTGTCCCCCGGGTTTCCTGATCTCACCGACTAGAAGTCAACAACTTGCAGCTGCGAACACAGACTGTTTTCTGTAATTTTTATCATCTGATGTTAACGACAGTGGATTTCATCACATAGGCCCCCTCTTAAGAGAGTAGTCCTTCTCACTCTTCTCCACTGTACGTTCGATCCAGATGATTCATTCCTCTTCTTCAGGAGCTGAGATGTAGCCAGGAACATCAGGGGATGATCCGACTGGAACCGAAACTTAACTCCATACAAATAGGGCTGGAATTTTTGCACGGCCCATACGAGAGACAAACACTCTCTCTCGACGGTCGAAAAATTCCTCTCAGCCTGGAGAAGTTTCTTACTTGCGTATGCCACAGGTTTCAAAACCGAAGCATCGTCTTTTCCTTCCTGTAACAAAGCTGCCCCTATCCCAATCCCACTCGCATCCGTTCTCAACACAAATGGTTTGGAAAGGAGCTGTAATACACGTTTGCTGACCAAGGCCTCCTTTAACTGACTATAGGCAGTCTCACATTCTGGTGTCCAAATGATTTGGTCCGGGAATCCTTTTTTCAAGGTTTCCGTCAATGGAGCTCCAATTTCAGTGAAATGTGGGATAAATTTTTGGTAGAACCCACACAACGAGAGAAAAGATAGCACATCCTTCTTCATTTTTGGCCTTGGTGCATTTCTGAATTTCTCCAGGTTCTTTTCTTCTGGGACAATGTGTCCTGGAGTGATGGTGTGACCTAGAAATTCCAGTGTCTGGTAACCAATCATGCACCTGGTTGGGCGGGTGGTGAGACCTGCTTCCCTGAGTCTATTAAACACTCTCTCCAAGGATTGCAAGTGGTCATCCAAGCTGTCACTGGAAATCAGAATATCATCCATGAATGAGATGATGGACGGATCCTGTAAAGGATCTAGTAAAGTCCTCATCATGCGTGTAAACACACTAGGTGCATTGCTGAGTCCAAAGGGCATGACCTTGAAATCGTAGTGTCCACTGGGTGTACTAAAAGCCAACAGTGGTCGAATCTCCGGTTTGACTGGTATATGATAGTACCCCCGACTCAGATCCAACTTTGAAAAGTACCGAGCCTTATGGAGCCTAGCGAATAACTGCGTTGGATTCGGCAAAGGTTCCACCTGAAATTGTGTATGACTGTTGAGAAGTCGGTAGTCTATACACAACCCGTGTTCTCCACTTGGTTTGCGTAACAAAACTACCCCCGCATTGTATGGGGATGTGGATGGCGCAACCACGTCATCCTCCAGCAGTTTCTGTATTTCCTCCTCCAGGGCCTTTTCTTTAGAGAATGGCACTAAGTAAACCTTTTGGCAAACAGGCTCCTGTGTGGTCAAAGTCATCTCGAACTCAACCAACCTCGTTCGTCCTGGTTTATCAGTCAGTATCTCCTCGTGAGACTTGAGAACCTTGGTTATCTTTTCCCTCTCCTGGGAAGTCAGATCAGGGTTCACTTGCACATCCCTATAGGTTTCCTGGTGTACCAAGGGATATTCCCTGCCCTCGTTGATTCCCCCTTCAGTCTCCACTGCGACTGCCATTGCCATGAGGTGAGCTGCTTTGTTTCCGGGTCTCTCCTCGTATTTCTGCAGGAGATTAATATGGAAAATCTTCGACTTTCCCCGGATCAGGATCTGATAGTTGGTTCTGGATATCACCCTTTCCACGGGAAATGGACCTTGCCAACCTATCTCCAGTTTTTTGTTTCCCGTTTGGAGTAGCAACAAAACTTTGTCTCCCACCTCTAGAGATCTGTCTTTAGACCTACGGTTGTAGTAAGCCGCAAGTCTTTTTCTGGCCTTTTTCAAGTTTTGATTCGCCAGAGTCCAACCCTTGTGGAGTTTTTCTTTCAGTTCCTCCACGTATTTATAGGAAGAGATCACTTCTTCTGACGTCCCCTCTTCAGTCCAACTCTTCAACATGGCTTCCAACGGTCCCTTGATTGGACGACCAAACAGCAACGTAGCGGGCGGTAGTCCTGTTGAGCCATGAAGAACTTCCCGATAGGCAAAGAGTGCTGCTGGGATATATTCATCCCACCTATCAGGTTTTTCCTGTGCCAGTTCCCTGAGCATTGTCATCAACGTGTGAAGTTGAAACGCTCTACTTGTCCATTGGCTTGAGGGTGGTAAGGGCTGGTATATATGTGGTTAGAGTGGAACACCCTAAATACCTCCTTTATGGGTTTTCCACAAAAATTAGACCCATTGTCCGTCAGAATTTGTTCCGGAAAGCCTAATCTGGTAAAGGCCTCCATCATTGCGTCCGCCACTCTTTTCGAATCAATTGTGGTTAACGGTATGGCTTCACCCAACATTGTACAGCAATCCACCATTGTGAGAATATACATGTTCCTCTTCCTAGTCCTGGGAAGTGGACCCACGATATCGATGGCTACCCTCTCGAAAGGATAGTTCATAATGGGCATCTCACCCAACACCACCGGTGCTGTCCAGTGTTTCGGTGTCACCCTCTGGCACTCAGGGCATGACTTCACATACCGACGCACATCATCTGTCATTCCCGGCCAATAGTAGTGGCAGGGAATCCGCTGCATGGTGGCGGCAATACCCATGTGTCCACTAAAGGAGATGGTATGCCCCATATGAAGAATCTGGGACCGGTGAGCTTTCGGGACGACCAACTGACCGTATAGGTTGTCTCCCCTTCCGGCTCTCCTGTAGAGTATCCTATTCTTCATGTAGTACGGACCCCGTCCTGGTGGATCAGCACTTCTCTGCAGCTTTTTGTAGCAAGGACGTAAAGTAGCATCCTCACTCTGGGCAGTTCGTAGCTCCCCCGGCAGTGGGTTAGTCACAATTGCTTCTGCCTCTTCCGTTCTCGTCTGAGAGCGTGTCTGTATTGCTCCCATGTGGATTGGCTCCCTGAGAATTCCCAGAAAGACATACCGGCAACCGTGGATTACGGGGAAAATGGGATCGGTCAATACAGCTGCCTTGATTGTGCCGGTGACATACCTTGACCGAATCTCCACGTTAGCAATGGGCAACTTCATGGCTACAGCACTCTTCTGTGCAGGCTGTATCTCCATGGTCTCACCTGTGAATTGTTCTGGATGTACCAGATCCGCAGAAATCACGGCTTCCCCGTCCAGTCCTGTGTCGTACAAACACTCCACTTGACGACCGTTAACCTCTACCAATTCCACTACAGGTGGTTTATCCTGGTCTGGAGTATCTTCCTCCGCCTCGACCTGTTCAGTGGGCTCCACCTTAGGTTCCACTGGGCACACGACGAAATGAGAGTCTCCTGACTTTTCCCTGCAGTCAATAGCATTGTGCGTGTTTGACTTGCAGTGTTTGCACAATTTCCCTGTCCTGGAATGTCTAGTGCCGGACTTGAGTGAGCTCTCCTGGTGGCGAGCTTCCTTGTTGACCTTGGCATTTCCCGTGACCACCTCCTTGGAAGTCACTTGACATGCTGCAAAGTGAGGGCTCTTAGCCTTCGATTTGCAGTCCCTCGTATTGTGAGAGGGTGACTTACAAATTGAACACCACTTCTCCGACCACGGTCGTTTTGGTGTAGAGCTTGAAGTGCTCTTGCTTCCCTCCTTTGTCTTCTCTGAACTATCATCTGACTTTTGCACATAAGGTTCCCCCTTTTTGGTGCCTGAGTTTTTGACTTTCTTCTTGTCATGTTTCTCCTGACGTTTGGTGGTGGTGGAAAGGTTTTCCCCTGCCTCCCCATGTACCTCGACGAACCGATCTGCTAATTTTGTCACGAGGTCAATACGTTCCGCTCCTTGTTCTCCCAGGATTGTCCTGAGATGTTTCGACATTTGCTTCTTCAGCTGGTCGACCACCATAAGCTCTTCCAGACTCTCATAGTCATGGGCGAACCCAGCCAAATCCATCCACTTATGGAGATAGAATTTTAGACGCAAACTGTAGGCGGCAAACAACTCCCCCGGTTCTCGTTTCGCTGCTCGAAATTTTTTCCGGTAGGTATGTGACGTAACCTCGATTCGTTTCAGCAGAGCCGTCTTCAACTCGTCATAATTGATCTCATGTCCTGGTGGCAGGTGAGAATAAACCTCGTAGCCGGTCCCGCGTAATCCCTGGGATAGCTAAAGACACCATTTGTCACGGTACAGACCCATAGCAACAGACATGGTCTCGAAGCGTTGAAGGTACTGGTCAATCTTCTCTTTGTACTCCTCGTAGATCGCTAGAGGAAACTTCATAGCATGATAACTATGCCCAAATACTGGTGTTGAGCCTGGGATGAGGAACCTCCAACTGCTCCCCAAGTTTCCCCATTAGATTGACTCTTCAACTCGAGTTCCCTCATCCGGTGCTCGTGCTCTCTTTTCTGAGCTTCTTGCTTCTCTTCCCGTTTCCTAGCAGCTTCCTCAACTTCAAGTTTCCTAGCTGCCTGCTCAGCTTTAATTTCCAGCCTTTTCATGGCTTGCTCTGCTTCCAATTTCTTAGCAGCTTGTTCTAACTCCATCCTTCTCAATTCCAGCTCGGCCTTGCGATCTTCCCTTTCTGCTTGACGAAACTCCCTCTACACCTCCTGTATGTAATCTGTTAGGGCAGAGCCCGTCAAACCCATTTCTTCCCCCTTTGCCTTTAGTTCTGCTGTCGTTAGTTTAGGAGTGGCCATATTTTAGAGAGGTCAGTCAGCAGGTTGACTATTAATTATCTCTAAACAAATATATAGGTAATGACTAATTAACAGGTATCTATATATTTAACCACACAGCACAACACAACACAATCACTCAGTGACAAGAGTAGAATTAGGACCACAGACCTAAGTAGACGAGTGAAGTGTGAACAGGCAAGATATGTGTCTCAACCCCTATCCACATTCTCTCTAGCTGGATCCTCATTAATATGATATCACCGTTCTGTAACTAAGGATCCCGTGTCAAGAATTCCCGTGTCAAAAGATCCCCCCTTTTTGCCGAGAGATCCCACTGTCCAAGAAATCAATATATATATATATATATATATATATATATATATATATATATATATATATATATATATATATATATATATATATATATATATATATATATATAGTCAGTCAGAGGAACTATAAGACAGTGCTATATCCATTTGTAAGGTCCATCAAGAAGGAGATGACCCCCCTCCCCCTTTCATCGATGGAAAGCTTTTTTTTAGAAGAGACTGTATAGTAACGATATATTACGTTCGTATAGCGGAGCTGATGTTCAGGTGATTATCAAGCTATGTGTGGGGTGTTAGTACCTCGTTCTTGAGTTAAAACACTGACATGTCACCGGAGTGGTTACGAGAATGATCAGATAAACAACCCACACCAGTTAATGGACTACTTTGTAGTTAAAGAAAGTTTAATCGTGTACATGTACTATGTTGACATGATGAACATAGAGTACAGTATTCCCTATAGGTGTTTTTTTCTGGAGGTTAAACCATTCCAGATATGGGTATTGATTTTCGTGATGGGAAATTGGTTGTTGAGTCTGATTATGCACAGATTACTGGTTGGATGATGGTTTATTTTGTTATCATGTTTTTGGTAGGTTTTAGGAATGCAGAGAATTTTGAGTTCCATGACTCACTATGAACTCTACATTAAAAGCTATAGTTAGACCCAGGAGTTGTACTTACTGTCTTGTGAAGGTTGTTACTAACGTAATGTTATTGTGGTGATATATGTAACTGTTTATTTAAAACGTGAGAGTTAATGTGAGAGGTCGAACGTACATGGCCTACTAATTCAGATAGAGGATCTTATTCCCTTGAAGGCTATAGCAACTGACCTGACTCTCAATATCTTCTCCAGGTGATTAGTCTATTATTGTAAATTGGACTGGTATCTACTTCTACCTAGTCTCATCCTTATGAGGAATAGAGCTTTAAGTCTAGTTTTCCTGGAGAACACCTGCAGGAAGAGAACCATGTATCATTTCTTATATCTCGAATCCAGGCACACTCTATACCCCTAGGTATAACATTCATATATTCTATACAAATATCCTCACAACACTGTTGGTTTCATTGGAACCATATCTGTATTTGGTGTAGCATTTATTGTAATAACTATATTAGTCTGCTGCAAGCAAGGATTCTCAGAGACTACAAATATTAGCTGTACCGCACTAGCTCTTCCTGAAATGCTATCCCTGGTGGCTTCGTTGTGTTTGAGTATCTTCTGGAATCCGTTGTTCCTTAACTCCAGATTACCAACTGTGCTTGTTCAGACGGCATTCGCAACTTCATCTCTTGGCTCTTTTATCAGGATTACAGGCTGTTTGACAGCTTTCATTACCTTTGAGCGATGTATATGTGTGGTTTGGCTATTGAATATTAAAAGGATTCTATCCTTGACGCTGATCATCGCCATAAATGTTTCTGTTTATCTGATAATATTTCTAATCATGGTGCCGATGTACTAACATTGGGTGCACTACTTTGTGTCATTTTATATTGCCGATGTACTGGACGTTAATACATGGCTGGGTATCTGAACCTGGGACTAACAGGACTATACTCCGAGCAATTGATGTTACAAATGCTGACTTAGCGTCTAATATTTCCTACAGCCTTCATTCTACCATTCAGATATTTAACTTCTTGGCCGTTCTCGTTTGCACTGTGGTTCTTATTATTGGTCTGAGACGAAACAACACTTGGAGAAAGCAGGTGACTAAAGAGCAGAACGCAACAAAGACGGTGACCAAAAAAAAAAAGCGACATGAAAAAGCCATACACATGGTGATACTGATAGCGATAATTTACGTTGTTTGCTATTTGCCAACAATCATTTGTCTTGTCGTTCCAGTTCTATATTCTAGTTTCAGTCCCAAAGGAAGCTATAAGAACGTCGTCTTTGCTATCTGGTCTTTTGTTATACTATGCGGCGTTTTAAACTCGTCAATGAACCTATTCGTGTACTACCACATGAATTCAAGGTCCAAAGAAACATTTGATCAAACACTTAAAATGTTTCTTGCATGTGTGATAATGAAAGCAAACAATATGACAACGGGGATTACTGTAATGGGAACTATAACTACGTGTAAGCATGGCGTGATGTAGTAATGGCACGAGGCGTGATCAAATGAAACTCCTCTTAATGATGTCAATACAAAAGCATGAAAGGCGTTTCAACACATGTGGCACATTAATTAAACAAAGCGACAGTTTGGAAGCAAGCATTCACCTGGGAAGAAGTCGCGGCAGGCACCCAGACAAGCATCACAGTGCTTACGGCGACGGCGGATACCGTCCGCTAACAGGAACTGTGGTTGCGCAATGAACCGTGTGGTGACCGCTGTTATGACATTTGTGACAAATACTTGGATGACTTGGCCACATGGCATGGTCGAGACAGGAACACGGAGCTGATCCACGACTCTGGTGATCGAGTGAGATGGCAAAACATGACCGCCCACGCTTACCGGCATGGCACATGATGGATGGATGGAATAGTGTGACGCAGTTCGGGCGAGTGTCAATTGATGACACCGTGTAAATATTGAGTTAATGCTTTACCTAAAACGTCCTCATGGAGGAAGTGTAGATAGTGCCCAACTGGTTTTGGAATACCAGATGTAGGAAATGTATGTTGCGGAGAAGCAGGATTGATACTAGAAAGTAAAGAAACAGCTCTTGTGGTATGTATTTTCCAAGAGAATTATTTCGATATAGAACACGTGGATTAGTGGTTCAATTATTAATTTAATAAAATACTATAGCGTCAAACTCACTTCTTTATAAACACGTCTCGGGTGTCTTTTTTGAACATTTCGTAATCTCTTCCATTCTTATGACATTGCTCTATTCTAGTACATTATTTTGTATATATTGGTTTGTGTCTCTTCCTGTATTCTTTCTTATTTCTCGTGTAGAAGATTTATACTTCAACCAGCTGCATCGGTTCTCCTCCTTTCTGTTTCAGTTCCTTTCGATGTTTTATTAATTCTAACGTGCCTGATGTATATCATGGCTTATGTCGCTTATTCTTGGTCGGAATTAAATCTGTGGCTGCTGTTATCAAGATATTACTAGCGTGTACTGCCAGTTCATCAGGTGTCATCTCCGCCTGTATAGACATCAAGACCTCAAAACCATTCTTCACTTCTACGCTGTAAGTCTGGTACTTTTGTGAGATCAAAACGAAGTGGCCTTGGTCTTCAGGTGAATTTTTTTCAGTTTTTACATTCACATCTGTTATTAATAACTGATGATCTGTATCACAGTCTGCACTTCGTAGTGTTTTTGCTGATGTTATGCTTGATCTTAATCTTCTGTGTGTTAAAATATATTCTATCTGGTGTTTGTTAGTACTGTCCGGGAACTTCCGTGTAAAGAGTCTTCTTGTGTGTTGTTTAAAAAGTGCGTTGGCTATCATTAACTCATTTTCTGTGCAAAATTCAATTAATTTGTCACGTGGATCATTTAGTTTTCCCAATCCAAATTTTCCTAAAACGTGTCTCTTATTTTCAGTTCTTCCTGTACCTACTTTTGCATTACCATATTCCATTATTATTGTTATATCGGTATAACCAATCGTATCTAATGTATCTTGCAGTGTGCTGTAAACATCTTCAGTTTCATTCCCCACTGATGTTGATGTTGGTGCATATACCTTGTGAAAGTTGTGTTTTTAGATGGCTTCTAAGCCTGATAATGAGAATTCTCTCATTAACTGGGTTATATCCAATTAAAGCTTTTCCTATTGTTTGCAACTGTGGGCGATTTGGAGCAGACCGCCTTACGTTGTTTTTTTATGAAATGGCATTGGTGCCGGTCGTTCAGGATGCAATGGCAAACTACTGAATGTACACTTGCCCAGGAATCACGAACAGCCAAAATATGTTGCGGTTAACTACTACGTCCTATAAAGGACATGCAACTAACTGTTGTTTTATCGTCACTAAGTAGCAATAAATACTACAGTTTTAATAACGAAAGCACAAGTGATGGATTGCACGATTTATTGCTTGGCATATTTTGCTGTAATCTTCTCAGGTATATTCTGCAGAAATCACACAACATAAAATAAATTTTATATCACTGTGATTTTATACTCAGTATCATGTATTCTTTTGTTTGCACATAGATTACTTTTGTAATGTGAATAACAGCTGTTTCTGTCACCATTAACTTTAGTCCATTATTTGTGATAAAAATAAAACGAAACGCATGGTCCCTATTAATAACTTGACCTATTTCCAAAATATGGCGCCATATTAATGACGCTGGCAGGTTCCGGTGTGTAGGCTTTACCTGGTTACCAGAGTATTTGTTTATTATTCTGTCTATCCAGCTGGGTATGTTTTCTAAATTGTGTAATCTTGTGTTTGTGTCTTCACTGTTTAAATTCACTACGGGAAAACGTTGTTTTTGAATAAATGTATTGTTTTCTTTCAATGTTGGATATTTGCTACTTTTGAGAGAAAACAATCATGTATGTCGTGCTGGTCCATATTTAGGAACCGTTATGAATCGTGGACTGGTTATGCTTGTATGCTTCTTGGTTGGCAAGTAGCACTCTCATTCCGAACAACGACGGGATCTCTTCTCTTGGAGTACGAATGATATGTGTTCTAGTCGTCTGTGATCTTCATAATAATTTACTGTGACTCTCGTGCAATCTCACAGGCTGGAATTGGTGCAGTCTACAGCACGCTTAACCAAAGAGGACATTATGGTCCAAAATACTTCAGAAGACCAGAATAACTGTCATACGTTTCTTATGTCCAGTCTGCTTTTTTCTGCAGTTGTATTGTAGACCTGACTCCAGCTTATTGTTATGGGATGTGTGCTCATGTAGCAAGGCATAATACAGGAAATAAAACACGAGGATAGTACAAGGGAGCAGTCGGGCTAGCGAAGTTGACGGGTAACTCCGCGGGTAATGTCATGAGCGTGGTCAGATTAGGGTTCGACGCATGGCTCGTCGCTTTCTAAAGAGAGAAAAAGATCAGCCATCTATTCCACTTGGCTCTCAGGTCTACAAAATATGATGGCGCTATCACATTACAGATCCATAGCAGGAAATTGCTTCGAGACAATCACACAATTAAAATGATACAAAGGATAATATATGACACACACACACATTCACGCACACACACTCACACTCACACACTACGAACATAAAACACAAGCATGATATACGAGCACAATACACCGTCACAAGACATAGACTAATACACAGGCACAATACACCGTCACACGACATGGGACTAATACACAGGCACAATACACGGTCACACGACATGGGACTAATACACAGGCACAATACACCGTCACAAGAAGTGGGGCTAATACACAGGCACAATACACCATCACAAGACACGGGACTAATACACAGACACAATACACCGTCACACGATATTTGACTAATACACAGGCACAATACACCGTCACACGACATGGGACTAATACCCAGGCACAATACACCGTCACACGACACGGAACTAATACACAGGCACAATACACCGTCACACGACATGGGACTAATACACAGGCACAATACACCGTCACACGACATGGGACTAATACACAGGCACAATACACCGTTACACGACATGGGACTAATACACAGGCACAATACACCGTCACACGACATGGGACTAATACACAGGCACAATATACCGTCACACAACATGGGACTAATAAACAGGCACAATACACCGTCACACGACACGGGACTAATACACAGGCACAATACACCGTCACACGACACGGAACTAATACACAGGCACAATACACCGTCACACGACACGGGACTAATACACAGGCACAATACACCGTCACACGACATGGAACTAATACACAGGCACAATACACCGTCACACGACATGGGACTAATACACAGGAACAATACACCGTCACACAAAATGGGACTAATATACAGGCACAATACACCGTCACACGACACGGGACTAATACACAGGCACAATACACCGTCACACGACATGGGACTAATACACAGGCACAATACACCGTCACACGACATGGGACTAATACACAGGCACAATACACCGTCACACGACATGGGACTAATACACAGGCACAATACACCGTCACACGATATTTGACTAATACACAGGCACAATACACCGTCACACGACATGGGACTAATACACAGGCACAATACACCGTCACAAGACATAGACTAATACACAGGCACAATACACCGTCACAAGACATAGACTAATACACAGGCACAATACACCGTCACAAGACATAGTCTAATACACAGGCACAATACACCGTCACACAACATGGGACTAATACACAGGCACAATACACGGTCACACGACACGGGACTAATACACAGGCACAATACATCGTTACACAACATGGGACTAATACACAGGCACAATACACCGTCACACGACATGGGACTAATACACAGGCACAATACACGGTCACACGACATGGGACTAATACACAGGCACAATACACCGTCACAAGAAGTGGGGCTAATACACAGGCACAATACACCGTCACACGACACGGGACTAATACACAGGCACAATACACCGTCACACGACACGGGACTAATACACAGGCACAATACACCGTCACACGACACGGGACTAATACACAGGCACAATACACCGTCACCCAACATGGAACTAATACACAGGCACAATACACCGTCACACGACACGGGACTAATACACAAGCACAATACACCGTCACACGACACGGGACTAATACACAGGCACAATACACCGTCACACGACATGGGACTAATACACAGGCACAATACACCGTCACACGACACGGGACTAATACACAGGCACAATACACCGTCACAAGACATAGACTAATACACAGGAACAATACACCGTCACACGACACGGGACTAATACACAGGAACAATACACCGTCACACGACATGGGACTAATACACAGGAACAATACACCGTAACACGACACGGGACTAATACACAGGCACAATACACCGTCACAAGAAGTGGGGCTAATACACAGGCACAATACACCGTCACAAGACATGGGACTAATACACAGGAACAATACACCGTCACAAGAAGTGGGGCTAATACACAGGCACAATACACCGTCACAAGACATGGGACTAATACACAGGCACAATACACCGTCACAAGACATGGGACTAATACAAAGACACAATACACCGTCACCCAACTTGGGAACTAATACACAGGCAAAATACACCGTCACCCAACATGGAACTAATACACAGGCACAATACACCGTCACACGACATGGGACTAATACACAGGAACAATACACCGTCACACGACATGGGACTAATACACAGGAACAATACACCGTCACACGACACGGGACTAATACACAGGAACAATACACCGTCACACGACACGGGACTAATACACAGGCACAATACACCGTCACAAGACATGGGACTAATACACAGGAACAATACACCGTCACACGACATGGGACTAATACACAGGAACAATACACCGTCACACGACACGGGACTAATACACAGGCACAATACACCGTCACAAGATATGGGACTAATACACAGGAACAATACACCGTCACACGACATGGACTAATACCAGGAACAATACACCGTCACAACGACATGGGACTAATACACCAGGAACAATACACCGTCACACGACACGGGACTAATACACAGGAACAATACACCGTCACACGACATGGGACTAATACACAGGCACAATACACCGTCACAAGAAGTGGGGCTAATACACAGGCACAATACACCGTCACAAGACATGGGACTAATACACAGGAACAATACACCGTCACAAGAAGTGGGGCTAATACACAGGCACAATACACCGTCACAAGACATGGGGCTAATACACAGGCACAATACACCGTCACAAGACATGGGACTAATACAAAGACACAATACACCGTCACCCAACTTGGGACTAATACACAGGCACAATACACTGTCACACAACATGGGACCAATACACAGGCACAATACACCGTCACACAACACGGGACTAATACACAGGCACTATACACTGTCACACAACATGGGACCAATACACAGGCACAATACACCGTCACACAACATGGGACTAATACACAGGCACTATACACCGTCACACGACACGGGACTAATACACAGGCACAATACACCGTCACACGACACGGGACTAATACACAGGCACAATACACCGTTACAAGACATGGGACTAATATACTAGTATAACATACGGCATAATAATTGAAAATAGAAGCGAACATTCCTAACCGAGTGCATACTTGTAAATATCTAGGGACAATTATAACATCAGATTGAAGATGCACAACTTAGATTAAGAACAAAATAGGGCCTTGCCTCCCCCTCCCCCCAAAAGCTGCATTTAAGAAACTAAAAAGTATCTTATGCAATATACCACTATCACAGAATGTAAGAAAGAGAGAGCTGAAATGCTGTATAGAATCTGTTTTGCTGTATGGCAGTGAATCTTAGAATGTAAATGAACAAATTAGGAAGAACATGGAAGCAATAGAGATCTGGTTCCTGAGGTAAATGTTGCGAATTCCTTTGACTACCCTAGTAACTAACAACGATTGTCTGAAAGATTCGACAATACGAATGAGAAAAACAGCCTTATTTGGTCGTGTGATGAGAATAGAGACATTGGAGTACATAGTGACAATTTGAAAGATCAGGGTGAAGAGACACAGCGGCAGACCAAGAGTAATGATGCTGAATGAACTGAGACTGTGGCATGCATGAATATTATCGCCAGATTTGATCCAGAACGGCAAAGACCTTGATCTGTGGAGAGAGATGAACGTCTACGACAGCCGGCAGGGCGCTTGGTGATGCTGATGGTAAATAATTGGGCGTATATCACGGGCATAATACACGAGTATAAAACACGCACATATATAACCAGGTCATCAGAACATGTGTCATCGAAGTGCAGATATTTCTAAGTGTACACAACAGGTTAGCACACTAACATATTGTCGGACAACAGTCGACATCTGTCCGCCATAAACTGTTTGGGAATGTGTGATCCTGAAACTGTCTACTGTTTTATGCATTACATTAAAGGGTATGTCTGATTACCAACGAATAGAAATGAGTCTAACAGATTATTCTTTCAAAAACAGTGACATATTTGCATACATATAATTTTCCAATTAAAAGCCAGTGAAAGTCATCACGGAGACGTGCTTGCTTGCTTGCTTGTGTTCGTTGGCTTGAGCTCCAAAGCGAAGTCCTGTATGTCAGATGAAGGCATCCTGTTGTCCAACATCAGTGTGATGTCATACAGGACCTGCGGTTTGTGTGAGTATCCGTTGTCCCATGTCTGGCTTATTGGTGTGCAGACTGGTGGTTCCTCGCCGTACAGGCAGACACTCTCCGACTTCGGAGGAATCGGCGATCCTACTGACTTTAGCCAGGACCCCGAAGGGACCTGTTGCCCAGGACGCTCGACGAGGACGCGTCAATAGGTCTTGGCCAGTATATAACCCGGCCCTTGGAAACACCTCTGCGTCCCATCACGGAGACGTAAAATACAGATCTCCAAGTTAGTAGGTAAATTTGCAGATGTATGTCATGGAGATTAGATCAGTATGGCCGAATGGATAAAAGAGGTCATTCTTAAACACCCGGTGTGCTGATGCTGAGGTATGGGGTTCAACCACAAAGAAAGATCAGTTGAACTTAAATGTAGACGTCTCGTACTCGACTCGTCTCATCTCATCTCATCTCATCTGATCTCATCACATCTCATCGTGTTCCTCTTACATCTTGCGGTGTCGAGGTGAAGTATAAACAGCGGGAGAGTGCCCGATTAGGGCTTCATGTATCGATATTCCCATGGACTCTGCAATTCCCTCCGTCCAACGTTTACGTGGTCGGCCTCTTCCTCTGTTTCCATCTGCTCTGTACATCATTGCTTGTTTTAGTATGCTGTTGACTGGTAACCTACTTGCTTGGCCAAACCATTTGACTTGCTGCTTTCTAATAAAATCTAGTGCTGCTTTAACCCCCACTTTAGTACTCATTTCTTCATTTCTGATCTTATCTCTTCTTGATATGTTGAGTATTCTTCTCAGGAATCTCATTTCTGTTGTTGTGATTTTTCTTTTCTCTTTTTCTGTCATTGTCCAGGTTTGGCATTGGTAGCACAGAGTTGGTAGGAAGATTGTATTACTAAAGTGCTTTCTTAGTAGTTATTGATACATGTTTGTTCTTTAGTATTGGTGCCATTTGTCCAGTAAGTTGGTTTGCCTTATTGCATCTATTTTCGATCTCCTCTTCTGATCTGCCATTTGATGATATTATACTTCCTAGGTACTTGAAACTCTTTACTTGTTTCAAGGAATGTTCGTTTAGGTGAATTGTTGTTGTTTTTATTTCTTCTTTAGTTATAGTCATTAACTCTGATTTGCTTGACTTGAGGGCGTAAATTACAAGTACCTTTGTAGCCAGGGAGGATTCGCCTGATGGCTGTTGGCAATGAAATGCCTAAAAACAGTTAGGAAATATTACCAATTGAAGCCTAATTCTAGCGATTATACGTACGCGGTGCTTATTTAAATTGGCGAAGCAGTCGTAAAGGCCTCGTGCTGGTTATATACCAATCTGGACCTTCAATAGGACAAGTCATTAGAGTAATATGGTTCACGTTTCTGTCTGAAAATAATATTATAGCCACAGTTTAACATCAAAGCCGCCAGTCTCTCAGCAAAGATCAGGAACTTCTACTGTCTCGTGTCGACTCTCTAACCATCCCTCCAAACGAGGGTAGTGCATTTGAGAATGGGGCTCTCCATTTTGGTCGAAACACCGCGTCGCTGCAGTAACCGGAATCAATTAAATGTCGGTCAACGTGCAACATTCAGCCATTGGTAGTGTGAGCCGCCTTGCGAGGGCCGCACTCCGCAATAGAGCCCAACCCACAACCATGTAGCCCAGAGGAAAGGTCCGCTTCCTGGAGATTAGCGTCGTCCCGGAGTGAGGCTCTGTGTCCTTCTCCTTATTTGAAAGGTCTGCCCCTAATTCTTTTCTTCGCGTGTATCTTGCGCCCTGTGTATTTTTTCCCTTTCGGTTCCAGCTATTAGCAGATGTTCTCAGTGCGTGTCCTATTAAGCGCCAGTGTTAATGTTCTCATCTCTTTAAATCTCTGGAATATGTCTAGTTGTTTCCTTACGCTCCGCATTAATGATTCATTCCTACCTTGTTATTTCATCTTTTCTGCACTGGCGCAATTTAATTAACGTTTGTACGAAGGTAAGTTAATAAGTAAGTCACAAATGGCTGTAGAAAAATAACTAAATATGATAACAACTTGAAGCCAGTTAATTTTTATACATACATTTTCTCTTTATTTCTCAACATAATTTCCACGAACATTGATGCACTTAATCCATCGTTTTATCAGTCCTCCCAAACCGGCTGCATAGAACTGCGTGCTCTGTTTTCTAAACCACGTTTACTTCACATTCAACTTCGCCGTCATTCACGAAATGTCTCCCGCCAAGGTGTGTTTTCAGTGGACTTAGCCCCTAGCGATTTTCCGTAAAGCGGTGCATAGCTGGGTTTTAAAAAAAAATATTAGCGAGTCAATAAGTAAGTCACACAGTTCTTTGGGATGACCGGTATATGAAAACAAAGCACGCAGTTCTATGCAGCCGGTTTGGGAGGACTGATAAACACGATGGGATAAATGCATAAATATTGGTGGAAATTATGTTTGGCTTTGAAAATAAGGAAATGATTCTTC
>JACEFZ010000983.1:0-12500 GCA_014155875.1 Cepaea nemoralis
CGCCAAGTTTGCAGTTTTTCTGTCCAGCCTTTTCTTCACAGCTCTTTGCAGTCCTGGTTGCTTCAAAAGTGACTGCACCCTTGCGTAATGATGCACGCCGAGAATTTCGGTCTTTGGCAGCATATAATGCACTACAAGAGCGAGGGCAGTATTGACTGTTTTAGTGCCGAATGATAATACGAGGCGCGTTTTTTAAGTAAGTCCCGGTATAAAATGTAACCAAAAAGAAATCATTATATATAAAAATGATTTATTGCAGCCAAAAGCGAACCACAGATTTACATTATTTCTCAACATAGTCACCATTGACTTCAACACATGTTTGGTATCGTGGCACCAGGTTCTTAATTTCAATGTAGAAGTCTGCCGCCAGTGTCTTGGACCATTCGTTCATCATCAGTTTCAAACCGCTGGGATGCCAGCCACTTCTTTAGGTGCATGAAAAGGTGGTAATCACTTGGCGCAAGATCGGGGCTGTAGGGCGGGTGGTCAACAATTTCCCAGTGAAATGTTTGCAACAATTGAACAGTTCCATATGCAACGTGAATTTCTGCAGCACTATTGCTTTATGCTAGCAAAACAAACAAAAAACGGATCACAGAACGAACCTCGCAAATGGCGGGAGTATTTATTTTTGCACTCATTATAAATCACTCACACGCAGCATCAAACAAGATTTCGACAGTGAAAAAAATAGCACCCAGCTAGGCTAATGAACCACATAAACATACTGCATATGTACATTTCCGTTTTCCATCGGTATTTGTCGGTGTGGTTAAAACGGGACTTAATTAAAAAACCGCGTCTCGTATATGGCCAATTATGACCTCGCATTTAGACACTGTGACAATATATGCCATACTAAGATGATAGTTGTGTGTGTAATTTCGCGATTTCAATGCTCAGTGAATGGAAATGAACATTATATTACTTTTATTAATTTGATTGAGCAATATATTTGGTCCACACCTAATTTTATTCGATTGTTTGTTTGTTTAGCATTGAAAAAGACATCGATGGCACACAGCTTGGTCCCTCTTCGAGTGGTAGATGCGTGTAACTTTGATGTTGGTACTAGTTTAATGCTGGGCAGAACGTGTAACCCAGGTTTTTATTGTAAAAATCCACATCGACGGGGAATTGAACGCATGGCTATTGGGCCGTCAGATAAGCGTGTTATCCGCTGTCCTACAGAGACACCCATTAAAATGTGGGAAAGACATTCTAAAGAAGAACGGCCTCTTCTGCGACCAATTTAACTATGTAACTCCTATCTGATAAAGGAGCGTGTTCCCCCATATTATAATGTAACGTGTTCCCATCTGATAAAGTTAGTTGTTCCCATCTGATATAGTAACTTGTTGCCATCTATTAAAGTAACTTGTTCCTATCTGATAAAGTAGCGTTTCCCATCTGATAAAGTAGCGTGTTCCCATCTGATAAAGTACCGTGTTCCACTCTGATAAAGAAACGTGTTCCCATCTGATATAATAGCTTGTTCTCATTTGATAAAGTAACTTGTTCCCATCTGATAAACTAACGTGTTCCACTCTGATAAAGTAACGTGTTCTCATCTAATGAAATAACTTGTTCCCATCTGATAAAGTAACGTGTTCCCATCTGATAAATTAACGAGTTCCCGTCTCATAAACTAACATGTTCCCATCTCATAAAGAAACGCATTCCCCCATCTTATAATGTTACATGTTCCCGTCTGGAAAAAAACGTGTTCCCATCTTATGAAGTAATATGTTCCTATCTGATCAAGGAACGTGTTTCCATCTGAATATAGTAACGTGTTGCCATCTGATAAAGTAACGTGTTCCCATCTGAAAAAGTAGCATGTTCCCATCTAATAAAGTAACATGTTCTTATCTTATAATGTTACGTTATCCCATCTGATGAAGTAACGTGTTCCCATTTGATAAAGTAATGTGTTCCTATCTGATAAAGGAACATTGTTCCCATCTGATAAAGTTACATTTTCACATCTGATAAAGTAACATGTTCCCATCTGATAAAGTAATGTGTTCCTATCTGATGAAGTAACGTGTTCCATTCTGATAAAGTAACGTGTTCCCAAATGATCAAGTAACGCGTTCCCATCTGTTAAAGTAACGTGTTCCCATCTGATCAAAAAACATGTTCCCATCTAATGAAGTATCATGTTCCCATCTGATAAAGTAACATGTTCTTGTCTGATAAAGAAACATGTTCCCATCATATAAAGTAATGTGTTCCTATGTGATCAAGGAACGTGTTCCCATCTTATAAAGTAACATGTTCGCATCTGATAAAGTAACGTGTTCCCATCGTATACTGTTACGTTCTCCCATCTGAAAAAGAAACGTGTTCCTATCTGATAAAGTAACATGTTTCCATCTGATTAAGTAGCGTGTTCCTATCTGATAAAGAAACGTGTTCCCATCTTATAACGGGAAGTGTTCCCATCTGATCAAGGAACGTCTTCCATTCTGATAACAGAACGTGTTCCCATCCGTTAAAGTAACATGTTCCCATCTGATAAAGTAACATGTTCCCATGTGATTAAGGAACGTGGTTCATTCTGATAAAGTAGCGTGTTCCCATCTTATCAAGTAACGTGTTCCCATCTGATAAACGAACGTGTTCCTATCTGATAAAGTAACGTGGTCCTATATGATAAAGTAACATGTTCCCATCTGATTAAGTAAAGGGTTCCCATCTGATAAAATAACATGTTCCCATCTGATCAAGTAACGGGTTCCTATTTGATAAAGCATCATGTTCCCATCTGATAAAGTAACGCGTTGCATCTTATAAATTAACGTGTTCCCATCAGATGAACTAACGTGTTCCGATCTTATAAAGTAACGTGTTCTCATCTGATCAAGTAACGGGTTCCCATCTGATAAAGTAACGGTTTCCCATCTGATAAAGTAACGGGTTCCCATCTTATATGCCTTTGTTGTCCGTATTCACATGTAACTATTTTCTGAGGCAAATGTAGGCGAGGGATGGCTTTATCCACGCTGTCGTGTCTATTACTGTAATTTAATGGTGCATTAATTAGTGTTTATTACTTTAACTTAAGAGCACCAAGGTTAGTTGGTTAGGATACTTTAACTTACGTGCTCCGTGGTTGGTTGGTGTTTTTTTTACTTTAACTTAAGGATGCCATTATTGGATGGTTGGTGTTTATTACTTTAATTTAAGGATGTCATGATTGGTTGGTTGGTGTTTATTACTTTAACTTAATGGCGCCACGGTTGCTTGGTTTGGTGTTTATTACTTTAACTTAAGAATGCTATGGTCGCTTGGTTGGTGTTTATTACTTTAACTTAAGAATGCCATGGTTGGTTGGTGTTTATTACTTTAACTTAAGGATGCCATGGTCGCTTGGTTGATGTTTATTACTTAAACTTAAGGATGCCGTGATTGGTTGGTTAGTGTTTATTACTTTAACTTAAGGATGCCATTATTGGTTGATTAGTGTTTATTACTTTAACTTAAATATGCCATGATTGGTTGGTTGGTGTTTATTACTTTAACTTAGAGATGTCATTTTGGTTAGTTGGTGTTTATTACTTCAATTGAAGATTACGATGGTTGGCTGGAAAGTGTATATTACTCTAACTTAAGGGCGCATATCGTTCCCCACCAGCATATTTTGGATATAAAACTCAAGATAAGCTCTTGATTTTCATAATTTCAAGCGATGTAAACCAATCCACATGGAACCTATCAGTTGCTAGTTTTAGTAACAGGCGTTGGGTGTCTTTCAGAGAGAGAGAGAGAGAGAGAGAGAGAGAGAGAGAGAGAGAGAGAGAGAGAGAGAGAGAGAGAGAGAGAGAGAGAGAGTTGAGAGCACACATGTCATGTAATACGCATGTCATGTAACACGCTAATCCATATGTTTGTGTATTCTCATTTGTCATATTATCAGTTGATTACCATTTGATTTTATCATGTATAGCTGACCCGACCCGGCTTCGCCAGTCCCTGGAGGGGATCTATCTATCTATCAGTCTGTCTGTCTGTCTGTCTGCTTGTTTGTTTGTCTGTCTGTCTGTCTGGCTGACCCGGCCCGGCTTCACCCAGTCCCTGGTGGGGAGCATCTCATTTAATTCATATAAGTAGTCATATAAGCTCCCGTTTCCGACTATCTGTCTGTCTGTCTGACTGTCTGTCTATCTGTCTGTCTGTCTGACTCGGCCCGGCTTCACCCAGTCCCTGGTGGGGAGCATCTCATTTAATTCATATACGTAGTCATATAAGCTCCTGTTCCCGACTATCTGTCTGTCTGTCTGTCTGTCTATCTGTCTGTCTGTCTGAGCCGGCCCGGCTTCACCCAGACCCTGGTGAAGAGCATCTCATTTAATTCATGTAAGTAGTCATATAAGCTCCCGTTCCCGACTATCTGTCTGTCTGTCTGTCTATCTAACTGACCCGGCGTGGCTTCGCCCAGCTCCTGGCGGGGAGCGTCTCATTAAATTCACACAGTAACTTAAAAGAATGTCCTTCCACACACCATCCATTATTTTTAATGAAAACTGTCTTTAATCACCTACATGACTGTAGATAACTTCTTTAAGCATAAAAAGATGAGTTACAATGTTATGCATTATGCATTATTTTTATGAAAACTTTGAAAATGCCTTAAAGATTATATCATTATTTATTATAACTCATATGCCTGTAAATAACTATAGACAAAGAGTTTATAAATCTTTGAAAACGATGCAACAATATGACTATAAAGTATATAGAAATGTTATTAAAAGTTATGCCCCTTGAAATAACTTTTCTAGAGTTAAGTCCCCTTGCTATATAGAAATTATAATGAAAAATGAAATATTAAATTTTAGTAAGTAAGTAGCCGGAAAAAAACAACACTAAAAAACTATGACAGAAAGTTGCACAGGAATGAAAGGAAAACGTGTAGAAAATTTCATCTCAATCGGATGGACCGTTCGCGAACGCATAAAGAACGGACGGAAATACATGCATCGTGTTTTATATATATAGATAAATAAACTTATGTACATTACTGTAGTTTGTGTGAGAGAGTCAGTGAGTGTGAATGAGAGACGGAATGTGTGTGTGTGTGTGTGTGTGTGTGTGTGTGTGTGTGTGTGTGTGTGTGTGTGTGTGTGTGTGTGTGTGTGCCTGTCTCTGTGTGTATCTGTGTGTGCGTGTGTGTGGGAGCATCACTATTTTTGCGTCACACACTGTATATGTACACATTTTTTCCATGTTTAACATTTTTATGAGACTGCTCACGACAATTGCCAGTGTATGCGTGTGAGTAAAGTGTGGGAGTTTGTTCTTACTAGTTTCAATGCTCACGTGAGGCATTATATGTGTCTAGATGTGAGGATGTGTGAGTCTGTGTGTGTGTGGAGGATATGTGTGAGTGTGGGGATATATGTGTGTGGGGGGGGGGAGTGTAGGGTGTGTGTGTGGGGTATGCGTTTGGATGGTTTGGGTGTAGTGGGTGTTGGTGGGTAGTGAGATTTGTGCGTTTTCGTGGGATGTGTGGATGGATGTGTGAGGGTGAAAGTAGGGGTGTGGGAATGGGTATGGGGGATGTGTGTATGGGTGGAGGATGTGTGTATAGGACTGGTGCGGAGGATGTGTGTGTGGGTAGGATGGAGATGTGTGGATGGTTTGGGGGAAGTATGTGTAGGTGGCGGGGTTGTGTGGGTAGGGGATGTGTGTGGGTGGATTGGGGATGTAAGGGCGGGTGGGGAGAAGTGTATGGTGTGTGGGTTTGGGATATGTGTGTGGTGTGGTGGTGGGGGATGTGTGCATGTTGTGTGGGTGGGGGTATGTTTGTGGTGGGTGCGTGAGGATATGTGTGTGGGTGGGGGATAGTGTGTAGGTGTGCGGTGGGGGATGTTTGTGATGGGTGCGGGGATGTGTGTATGGGTGGGGGTTATGTGTGGGTGAGTAGGGAATGTGTGATAGTTGGGGGAAGCATGTGTCGGTGGTGGGGTGTGTCAGTGGGGCATGTGTGGGTGGGGGTGTGTGAGTGGCTTAGGGGTGCGTAGGTGGACGAGGGATGTCTATGTGTCGGGGCGGGATACGTGAGTGGGTGGAGGATGTGTATGGATTAGGGGTATATGTGATTGAGAGATGTTTGGTTGGGGGTGAGTGGGTGGGTGGGGTGTGTGGGTGCGTAGTGTAGGATGTCTGAATGAGTGTGTGTGTTGGTGGATGGTCGGGGAATTGTGTGTGGGTGGGGATATGTGTGTGGTGTGTTGGTTGGGGATAAGTGTGTGGTGTGTGGGTAAGGGATGTGTGTGTGGGTGGAGGTATATGCGGAGTGGGTGGGTGAGGGTATCTGTGTGGGTGTGGGTGGGGATATTGTGTGGTATGTGGGTGGGGGATATGTGTGTGGTGTGTAGGTGGGAGATGTATGGTGGTATGTTGGTGTGGGATGTGTGGGTGAGGGATATGTGTGTGTGGTGCGTGGGTTGGGAATATTGTGTGGTAGGGTATGTGTGTGATGTGCGGGTGGGCGATGTATGTGGTGGAGGATGTGTGTTATGGCATGTGTGGGTGGGTGGAGGATGTATGTATGGGTGGTGGAGTGAGTGTGAGTGGATTGGGGATGTACAGGTGGTTAGGAAGGTGTGTGTGTGTGGGTAGGGAGATGTCAGTTGGTGGGGATGTGTGTGCATGGTTTGGGTATATGTGAGTGGATGTGCGATGTGTGGTTTGGTGGGGGATGTGTGTGCGTGGGTGGGGAATCTGTGGTCAATGGAGGTGTGGTTGGGGGATAGGTGGTTGGAGGTGTGGGTGGGGATAGGATGTGTGGGTGGGGGATGGGTGTGTGGGTTAAAATGTGTATGTGGGTGTGCGCGGGATGTGTTGGTTGGTGGGGGATGTTTGTGTGGGTAGCCAGTGTGTTTGGGTTGGGGAACAGGTGAGGGCAGTGTGTGTGTGTGGGTGAGGAATGTGCGGGAGGGGATGGTTCAGTTGGTGGGGTATGTATGTGTCCCTGGGTGTGTGTGTGTGTGTGGGTAGGTGGGGGCGTGTGTGTGAGTGGGATGATGTGTGGGTAGGTGGAGATGGGCCTCATAACATGTTAATTTGTCTTATTTATGTTGACAAGATTCATTTCACAATGTGTTTTTTTTTCTTCCTATGTGAATGTATAATGCTCTTGATGAACGAAAGATGAGTGATTGAAAGGGCTGAATGTGTGACGGGCCTGCGTGCCCAATTTGTGACCCTTTAAAATAAAGTTGATTTGATTTGAACGTTGATTTTATTTCACAAACACAACATGTGGCTCATTATTACTCTCCATCCATTGGAACGCCACTGTTAGATCCCCCGCCTGCTCATACTGAAAGTCAAGATATCATACCCCAAACCCTCCTTTATTTACAGGACGACCATTAACTTTTGCAATGAAACGCAACTTACTACGTTTACCTCTTACCAGACGTATATGGTATATTATCATATCACTTTTGCATGAGTTGTCACATAACTTGGACATTACTTGTCACAGCATATTAGCATTAACTGTCACATCAATTAGGTATTAATTGTCACAACACTTGGGCATTAATTGTCACATCATTTGGGCATGATTTGTCACATTACCACTTGGGCGTGAGTTGTCACATCACTTGGGCATGAGATGTCACATCACTTGGGCATTAGCTGTCACATCACTTTGGCATTAGTTGTCACATCACTTGGGCAATAGTTCTCACATCACTTAGGCATTAGTTCTCACGTCACTTGAGCATTAGTTCTCACGTCACTTGGACATTACTTCTCACATCACTTAGACATTAGTTCTCACGTCGCTTGGACATTAGTTCTCACATGACTTGCGCATTAGTTCTCACGTCACTTGGGCATGAGCTGTCACATCACTTAGACATTAGTTCTCACGTCACTTGGGCATTAGTTCTCACATCACTTAGGCATTAGTTCTCACGTCATTTGGACATTAGTTCTCACATCACTTAGGCAATAGTTCTCACGTCACTTGGGCATTAGTTCTCACGTCACTTGGGCATTAGTTCTCACATTACTTGGGTATAAGTTCTCACGACACTTGGGCATTAGTTCTCACATCACTTAGGCATTAGTTCTCACGTCACTTGGGCATTAGTTCTCACATCACTTAGACATTAATTCTCACATCACTTGCGCATTAGTTCTCACGTCACTTGGGCATTAGTTCTCACATCACTTGGGCATTAGTTCTCACACCACTTGGGCATTAGTTCTTACACCACTTGGGCATTAGTTCTCACACCACTTGGGCATTAGTTCTCACACCACATGGGCATTATTTCTCACATCACTTAGGCATTAGTTCTCACGTCACTTGGACATTAGTTCTCATACCACTTGCGCATGAGCTGTCACATCACTTGGGCATTAGTTCTCACATCACTTAGGCATTAGTTCTCACATCACTTGGGCATTAGTTCTCACATCATTTGGGCATTAGTTCTCACATCACTTAGGCATTAGTTCTCACGTCACTTGCGCATGAGATGTCACATCACTTGGGCTTTAGCTCTCACATCACTTGGGCATGAGCTGTCACATCACATGGACATTAATTGTCACATCACTTTGGCATTAGTTCTCATATCATTTGGGCATTATTTATCACATCACTTGGGCATGAGTTGTCACATCACTTGGGCATTATTTGTCACATCTTTTGGAAATGAGTTGTCACATCACTTGGGCATGAGTTGTCACATCACTTGGGCATTAGTTATTACATCACGTGGGCATTATTAGTCACATCTTTTGGAAATGAGTTGTCACATCACTTGGGCATTAGTTGTCACATCACTTGTGCATTAGTTGTCACATCACTTGGGCATGAATTGTCACATCACTTGGGCATTAGTTCTCACACCACTTGGGCATTAGTTCTCACACCACTTGGGCATTAGTTCTCACACCACTTGGGCATTAGTTCTCACACCACATGGGCATTATTTCTCACATCACTTAGGCATTAGTTCTCACGTCACTTGGACATTAGTTCTCATACCACTTGCGCATGAGCTGTCACATCACTTGGGCATTAGTTCTCACATCACTTAGGCATTAGTTCTCACATCACTTGGGCATTAGTTCTCACATCATTTGGGCATTAGTTCTCACATCACTTAGGCATTAGTTCTCACGTCACTTGCGCATGAGATGTCACATCACTTGGGCTTTAGTTCTCACATCACTTGGGCATTAGTTCTCACATCACTTGGGCATGAGCTGTCACATCACATGGACATTAATTGTCACATCACTTTGGCATTAGTTCTCACACCACTTGGGCATTATTTGTCACATCACTTTGGCATTAGTTCTCACACCACTTTAGCATTAGTTATCATATCACTTGGGCATTATTTATCACATCACTTTGGCATTAGTTCTCACATCTCTTGGGCATTATTTGTCACATCACTTTGGCATTAGTTCTCACACCACCTTAGCATTAGTTCTCATATCATTTGGGCATTATTTATCACATCACTTGGGCATGAGTTGTCACATCACTTGGGCATTATTTGTCACATCTTTTGGAAATGAGTTGTCACATCACTTGGGCATGAGTTGTCACATCACTTGGGCATTAGTTATTACATCACGTGGGCATTATTAGTCACATCTTTTGTAAATGAGTTGTCACATCACTTGGGCATTAGTTGTCACATCACTTGGGCATTAGCTGTCACATCTTTTGGAAATGAGTTGTCACATCACTTGAGCATTAGTTGTCACATCACTTGGGCATTAGTTGTCACATCTTTTGGAAATGGGTTGTCACATCACTTGGGCATTAGTTGTCACATCACTTGTGCATTAGTTGTCACATCACTTGGGCATGAGTTGTCACATCACTTGGGCATTATTTGTCACATCTTTTGGAAATGAGTTGTCACATCACTTGGACATGTGTTGTCACATCAGTGGGACATAAGTCACACACAAACACACACACACACAACACACACACAAACATATATATATATATATATATATATATATATATATATATATATTATATATATATATATATATATATATATATATATATATATATATATATCTTCTTCTTCAGCGTTCCGAGCCATTGAGGTTCTTTGCTGCAAATACAATCTGTCTCCATTCGTCTCTCTGGTGGACCTTCTCTTGCCAGTCGTTGATTCCAAGTGCTTGTAGGTCTGTACATGTATTATCTCTCCACCGCCTTCTTGGTCTACCTCGGGGTCTACGGTCATTTATTTCCTGAGTGTAAGCGAGTTTTGTTTCCCTATTATCTTCCATTCTTTCTATATGCCCCAGGCATTGTAGTCTATTAGCCTTCATGATACCAGTGATTAGCGGGGACTTAAACAGATCATAAATGTCTTTGTTACTTCTTCTTTTCCACTCTCCACTTTGTGTATCCCTAATGGGTCCAAAGATGCGTCTTAAAATTTTGTTCTCAAAGGTTTGTAACAAGGCTTCGTCTCCTTTCGTTGTACTCCAGGTTTCAGAGCCATACAGCACAACTGGTCTGATCAGTGTTTTGTATATTGTGATTTTGGTGTTACGAGATAGCGCCTTTGATTTTAGTAGATGTTGTAGTGCATAGTATATCTTATTTCCAGAGTTGATTCTAGTTTGTATTTCTTCCCTTATGATGTTGGAGCAGTTGAAGATTGTACCCAGGTATTTGTATGTTTCCGTTCTTTTAATGGTCATATTATCTATTTGTATGTGGCCAGAGTTTTTAGCCATTCCGTCTCTTGAAATTACCATATATTCTGTCTTATCTTGGTTGATAACCAGCCCCATCTGTTGGGCTTTTTCCTTTAAGTGAGTCAATATTTCCAATGTCTTTTGTTCACTTTGCCCTATAATATCTATATCATCTGCATAACCAAGCAGCTTGGATGTTCCTCCAATATCACATTCCTCCTTTACCTTCCTTACAACTTTCTCTAGAGCCAGATTGAAGAGTAGCAGGCGATAGTGCATCACCCTAGTTTCAAGCCAGATGTTATTTGGAAGGGGTCTGATTTCCTGCCTTTATATGTTACTATATTATAAGTATCTTCCATGCATAGTCTGGTCATGTTGATTAACTTCCTTGGTATTCCAAATTCCTGCATAGCATTCCATAGACTATTCCTATGGACACTATCATAAGCCTTTTTAAAATCCACAAAAATGTTATGGAGATCTCTTTTATATTCCCAATGTTTCTCGGCTATTTGTCGTAAGATAAATATCTGATCTATTGTTGATCTGTTTTGTCTAAACCCGCCTGGTAGTCACCTAATATGTCTTCTGAATATGGTTTTAGTCTATTTAGTAATACTGCGGATAGTATCTTATAGCTTGTGGACAGTAGTGATATTCCTCTATAATTTCCACATTGGAACTTGTCTCCTTTCTTAAAGATAGGTATCAATTATGACTCTTTCCAGTCATGGAGTAATTCTTCTGTCCTCCAGATTTTTATTATTAGTTCGTATAGCTTTAGATGTAATGCATGGCCACCTGCCTTTATAAATTCAGCAGCAATTCCATCAGTCCCAGTTGCCTTATTGTTTTTAAGTCGTGTGATTACATATAGGATTTCTTCAAATGTAGGTTCTTCAATTTGTGGTTCGCATGTTAGAACCTCTTCCTGTGGGAAAATGTTACTTGGAGCTTCACAATTTAGTAATTCAATAAAATATTCTTTCCATGTGTTGCACATTTCCTCATTGGTATTTATCATATTCCCATTTTTGTCTTTTAAACAATATGTGTTTTGTTGGTGCCCTCGTTTCATTGACTTCAGTTCTGTAAAAAAATTCTGGATTCATTTTTCTGGTGATTAGTTTCCATATCTTTGATTATACTACTCATATATTCTCGCTTCTGCTGTCTGACTATTTTTGTAGCCTCTTTACATTCATTTCTATAATGCTCTCCCTTTTGGATGTTATTGATGTCATTTAACCATACATGTCTGGCATTCTTCTTCCTAATGACTGCTTCTTCACATTTTGATTGAACCATCTGTTCTTTCTATGCGTGGTTAACACACCGAGACATTCTTCTGCGGTAGATTGAATTGTATTCTTGATGTTCAACCAAGTTTGGTCAACGCTTTCCTCCAAAGGGTTTTGCAAAGTTTCAAGTTTACATTTTATTTCATCTGTAAATTTCTCTTTGACTGTAATGTCTTGTAGTATTTCTCTGTTATATGTTGGGTGTAATCTTTGTAATTTAGTATAGAAAGCTCTCTTAAGTTTTATTTTAAATTTTGCTCCAACGAGGAAGTGCTCACTGTGGCACTCAGCTCCTCTATAACTTCTGACTTGCTGTATGTTTGATGCATTTCTGTTGTTAATTAAAATGTGATCTATTTGATTATAGGTTCTCTTGTCACATGATTTCCAAGTTTGTTTGTGTATATCCTTTCTTTGTAGTCTGATACTGCTAATCTGCAGTCCTTTGGCTTCTGCCAGGTTGATGACTCTCCA
>JACEFZ010000983.1:20000-42500 GCA_014155875.1 Cepaea nemoralis
AAAACTAGGCAGGTCGAGAGAGCGATCAAGCTGCATGGGCAATAAATGGTCTCTACAATTTAGCCTAGGCGTTGTGCTATGGAGAGGTATAACTTTAAACCTAGTCCCCGATATGTGTTGCAGTTATTATGCCTTTTTATTTGAAGCACAGTGTGACTATTGTCTGTCAAAACGCCCAGCTGCCAGCAGTAGTAGTAATCACAATATGGTAACACCGGTCATTTGTCTCCTGCAGTAAAGTTGAATGCAAGAATGGTCTTGGAGCAAGAAATGTTATACATACTCTACCAACATCAGATTATCTCAGATATTGAGTATGGATTGGAACAGCTCGCGGTGTCAAAAATTGAGCCGATGAAACTTGACCACAATCTCAGGTGCCTGCAGTCTTGAAGATTGGCAGTCAGTCCCAAGATGTGCGTAAACTATGCCCGTTGGTTGTGCTCGGAGCATCGCCTTGTTGTCAATCAACAATAAACTGGAACTATTAGTTTACGGAATATGATACTTACGTTGGGAGGGGAGGGGGATCTGAGAATCTATAGACTTGTCCGGAGTGCAAGGATAATACCCAAACAACTAACTAACTAACATTATGTCTTCTATAGAAAGACATTTTTTTTTCAATTTGCCTTGCTGTGATAGATTTATTGTTTTCCTTTCGAAAGATGTTTAGTCGCTGTGTGTTAGCATTTGTTCTTTCTATTACACTAGCATCTTGCCGGTTTGACACACGATAATTACTGTGCTAAACAAAATACAAAATGACCTCTCCATAGCACAAAGCCTGGGCTGAATTATAGAGACCCTGTGTTGACAGACTAACACACAATTAGATTACTACTGGTACTATTTGTATTGGGACTCTGCGCTGGCTGTTGCAGATGAGGACGGAGCATGTATGCGAATGCCCCAGGTGCTATGATGTCGGTTCTCAACTCAACTCAACTCAACTCAACTCTACAGAAGAAAACAAGTTAGGAAAAACAAAGTGAAATAGACAACAGAAAATTGTAAAGCATTAGCCACCGAGATATTCCAAGGAACAACATCCAAACAACGCCAGTGTTTTCCAGGACATATCACGCAGTATTTACAGAACTCACGAATCAGACACAACACAAATAAAACTATTAGCTCTACAAAAACATATTCCAGTTTCCATCACAGCTTACGTTGGAGAACCTAGGACTTATATAAATAGGAATGCTTGTTGCAAGCGAGACACGCTGCTTACATGTTTCTTCTTCAAGAGTGGAACGTCTCTAAGGGATGGATATAACAGCGGAGTAAATCTCATTTTCTCCCGTAACAATAGCACGTGACTGTGTTATCCTCTTTCGATTATTGTTATCACTGGAAGATTTATCACAATCGACAACAACATTCTTCTTTGTCCAAGATATTCTAACATTCATCTTTGCTCACGATTTTCTTAACACTCATCTCTGTCTACGATATACTTAACATACATTCTCTGTCCACGATATACTTAACACTCTTTTCTGTCCACGATGTACTTAACACTCTTTCTGTTACAGATATTCTTAACATTGTTTTCTGCCCACGAAATTATTAACACACATCTCTGTAAAAGATATTTTTAACACCGTTTTCTGGCCACGAAATTATTAACAATCATCTCTGTAAAAGATATTCTTAACATTCTTTTCCGTTTACGATATTCTTAACACTCATCTCTGTCCACGATAGTCTTAACTTTCTTTTTTGTCCACGATATTCTTAACATGTATCTTTGTTTACTATATTCTTAACATTCATCTCTGTTCACGATATTTTTAACATTCCTTTCCGTTCATAATATTCTTAACATTGTTTTATGTACACAATAATCTCACTGTTCCACTGTCCACAACATTCTCAAAATAATTCTTTGTCCACGACATTCTCACATTCGTCTCTGGACACGATATTCTCAACATCCTTCTCTATCCGCGATATTCGCAACATTCTTCTCTATCCATGATATTCGCAACACTCTTTTCTGTCCGCGATATTCTGGACATTTCTCTCTGTCCTCGATAATGTAAATGTTTTTATTTGGCCATGCTATTCTCAACTATGTCTATCTTCTATGTCTACGATATTCTCAACGCTCTCCTCTGTCATGATAGTCTCAACGATCTTCTCTGTCCACGATATTCTCATTACTCTTCTCTGTCCACGATATTCTCAACTCTCTTCTTTGTCCACGATATTCTCAACATTCTTCTTTGTCCACAATATTCTCACCCGTCTTCACTTCCTTTGCTATTTAATATCCCACTCTGAACACTGTATTTGATAAACATAACCAGTTATGATTCATATTCATCAGAATCACCCATTTTCAAATCAGGTTTGTGTTCTTGCCCTTAATAATCTGTTTGACCAAGCCATATAGGTATTTACCTCTTTGTCTTTCTCTTGATTATGTGCCATCAATTTCGCATGTTTTGACCAAGATTTATCTTTATTTCTCATTATGAAATGCTACCAACTATCTTTAACGCTTACATACTTGTTCTCTAATCAATTTGCGATCTTAAACTGCTTTAGGAATGACGACTCAAATATTTCTGACCTTCCAAAGTATCCTTACCCTGAACCTAAAACAACAGCATTGCTCAGCGTTTTTTTTTTTTTAAATTGATAATATACTAAAAAAAAATGTTTATATCCTTTACAGGACATCGCTGACAACATCAGCATCTTCCAGCTGATTGTTGATTTCTTGGCAAGATTACGCTCAGTAGTTTGCCATTGCTTTCTGAGCGGCCAGCTCACATACCCCGTAAGATACCGACGCGATTCGAACCACTGCTGATTCTCACCGTCGTCAATTTACTTACGAGAGTATACGAGATTACGAAGAAAAGTTGCTAACTTTTAAGGCAGGCATAAAAATAGTGGATTGACTGAAACTGAGGCTTGGAGGGTACTCCTCAATATAGTTGCTCCAGAACACCAAGTATCATCATCCATGGAAAGACATGATCGCCTACGCCAGTTGGCAGGATACATGATGAGATGATGACTGCATATTCTCCTGTCCACATGTTAACTGATACAAGGTAGTTTGTTGCATATCTTTTACAGGACGTCGCAGTCAATCCCAGAAATTGTTGGATGTTGGCGATTTCTAGACATGTTTACGTTCAGTAGGTTGCCATTGCTTTCTGAACGACTTGCATTCATATCATTGCGTGGAAACCATAGCAAGGTGGATTTCACTTCGCCCGCAGCTGAGTTTCGAACGCGGTAAGCGGAATAATGAATTGCATTCTTAACTCCTTCACTACAGAGCCGGCGACTAATACAAAGGAATACGAAATTACTCTCTCTCTCTCTCTCTCTCTCTCTCTCTCTCTCTCTCTCTCTCTCTCTCTCTCTCTCTCTCTCTCTCTCTCTCTCTCTCTCTCTCTGTTTACATATATTTATTGAATTCGTTTTTAAGACTCACAGACACGACTACATAATCAAAAATTGCCTCCGAGCTTTTATGACTGGCCTGATGTTTGACTCATAAACACCATTACAAAATTAATCTCCCGACCCTTTACATATTTATGTCCTAGGGTTGATCTCTGTCTCCGCAATTCCACAACTGTTGTCCGATGGATTTCCCAGTACGTGTTCGGCTTGATCTAGGAATAGACGTTCTGTCCGGCCAACTACCACAGTTCTTAGTGGAATCAGCCTTCAAAATGTCGAGTAAAACACCGACTTTCACGGCTTCCTGTGACACTTTGAGATGAAATCGAATGTGTTTCTGATTAGTCGGGTACTGTAGGCAAGATATTAGAGATGGATACAGACGATGAAGAAACTAGGGGATGGGGTTTCGTGAGGACGCGGCTAGTCGATAGATGGTGTTGTGGTGGGTGTAGATGTATAACAGGGAAGACAGACAGAAATAGGGACGTATAAACACAACAAACGAACGAACGAACAACATAACTTAATTTTCAGTTGGACACAGAGAGGCGGGCAGATAGATAGTAAAATATATGGCCGTACTGATAGACAGACAGACTGACTGACAGACGGAGTGACAAACAGAAAGCCAGTCAAATATAGAGTCATACTGATAGACTGACAGACTGATTGACGGACGGAGTGACAAACAGATAGACATTCAAATAACAGACAAACAAGCTGATTGACGGACGGAGTGACAAACAGATAGACATTCAAATAACATACAAACAAGCTGATTGACGGACGGAGTGACAGACAGACAGTCAAATATATAGTCATACTGATAGACAGACAAGCTGATTGACGGACGGAATGACAAACAGAAAGCCAGTCAAATATATTGTCCTACTGACAGACAGAGAGACTGATTGTCAGACGGAGTGACAAACAGACAGACAGTCAAATAAATAGTCGTACTAATAGATTGACGGACGGACGAACAAACAGACAGCCATACGGATGTATGCATACATAAATGAATGTACGGATACATGGATGAACAGACAATGGTGGGATGAATGGATAGATGGAAGCATGTAGGGAAAAATGGATGTGTCGATCAATTGACAAATGAACTGATGGTTGGAGAAATGGATGGGTGGACAGACAAACAGATAGATAAAACATGATTCACACACAACTTCAGACTAAAGGTACAACAACATTCATGGTAAATGAAATTAAAACACACAGCTATTCGACAACCGGACAACGAGACACGAAAATCTATGGACATAACGAGATAGATGATTTGATTTTATGGCCGGCGAAATGTAACTGTGTGGGCTACTGGCCGACCAGATATCATCGAAGGAAGAGTGAGAAGACCTTTAGGACGGGGATCTTGTCAGCGGTCTTTGTGAAAAACCCTGGATAAGTTCAAAAGGTTACATATCCGACATTGATTGGTGGAAGCCGCAAATTAAGTGCCCCGATCTTTTATATAACGTTGTTGTCTGGGAATGGAAACTGACTTTTATGTATTTGTATGGTCAGGTTGCGCTGACAGTTATGTGAAGTGATTTTACGTGTAGACTTTCTTCGGGAATGTTCTGTGGTATGTGGGGTCCAGGCTGGTGGTACAACAGTCTGTATAGGACAGGAGATTGGTGTCACTGTGACCTGAAATGCAAGACGTTGAAAGCGTCTTTGGAGAGTTAGTGGGGGACTGGCTGACTCGTCTCTGGAATAGCCTTCGAACGAGAGTTAGTGTGAGACTGGCTGACTCGTCTCTGGGATAGCCCTGTGTGGAGAGTTAGTGTGAGACTGACTGACTCGTCTCTAAAATAGCTGACTCGTCCCTGGGATAGCCTTCAATGGAGAGTTAGTGGGAGACTGGCTGACTCGTCTCTGGGATAGCCCTGTGTGGAGAGTTAGTGTGAGACTGACTGACTCGTCTCTAAAATAGCTGACTCGTCCCTGGGATAGCCTTCAATGGAGAGTTAGTGGGAGACTGGCTGACTCGTCTCTGAGATAGCATTTTATAGAGAGTTGGTGGGAGACTGGCTGACTCGTCTCTAAAATAGCTGACTCGTCCCTGGGATAGCCTTCAATGGAGAGTTAGTGGGAGACTGGCTGACTCGTCTCTGGGATAGCCCTGTGTGGAGAGTTAGTGTGAGACTGACTGACTCGTCTCTAAAATAGCTGACTCGTCCCTGGGATAGCCTTCAATGGAGAGTTAGTGGGAGACTGGCTGACTCGTCTCTGGGATAGCCCTGTGTGGAGAGTTAGTGTGAGACTGACTGACTCGTCTCTAAAATAGCTGACTCGTCCCTGGGATAGCCTTCAATGGAGAGTTGGTGGGAGACTGGCTGACTCGTCTCTGTGATAGCCCTGTGTGGAGAGTTAGTGGGAGACTGACTGACTCGTCTCTAAAATAGCTGACTCGTCTCTGTGATAGCCCTGTGTGGAGAGTTAGTGGGAGACTGGCTGACTCGTCTCTAAAATAGCTGACTCGTCTCTGTGATAGCCCTGTGTGGAGAGTTAGTGGGAGGACTGGCTGACTCGTCTCTAAAATAGCTGACTCGTCTCTGTGATAGCCCTGTGTGGAGAGTTAGTGGGAGACTGGCTGACTCGTCTCTAAAATAGCTGACTCGTCTCTGTGATAGCCCTGTGTGGAGAGTTAGTGGGAGACTGGCTGACTCGTCTCTAAAATAGCTGACTCGTCTCTGTGATAGCCCTGTGTGGAGAGTTAGTGGGAGACTGGCTGACTCGTCTCTAAATAGCTGACTCGTCTCTGTGATAGCCCTGTGTGGAGAGTTAGTGGGAGACTGACTGACTCGTCTCTAAAATAGCTGACTCGTCTCTAGGATAGCTTTCTATGGAGAGTTAGCGGGGGACTAGCTGCATGGTCTCTGAGATAGCCTTCTATGGAATGTTAGTGGGGAGATTGCTGATTCATCTCTGGGATACCTTCTATAGAGAGTTAGTGTGAGGCTGGCTGACTCCTCTCTGTGATAGCCTTCTATGGACAGTTAATGTGATACTGTCTGACTCCTCTCTGAGATAGCCTTCTATGGAACGTTAGTGGGGGGATTGCTGATTCATCTCTGGGATACCTTCTATAGAGAGTTAGTGTGAGGCTGGCTGACTCCTCTCTGTGATAGCCTTCTATGGACAGTTAATGTGATACTGTCTGACTCCTCTCTGTGATAGCCTTCTATGGAGAGTTAGTGGGAGACTGGATGACTCGTCTCTGTGATAGCCTTCTATGGAGAGTTAGTGGGAGACTGGATGACTCGTCTCTGTGATAGCCTTCTATGGAGAGTTAGTGGGGGGCTGGCTGACTCGTCTCTGTGATAGAATTCTATGGAGAGTTAGCGGGAGACTGGCTGACTCGTCTCTGTGATAGCCTTCTATGGAGAGTTAGTGGGAGACTGGCTGACTCGTCTCTGTGATAGCCTTCTATGGAGAGTTAGCGGGAGACTGGATGACTCGTCTCTGAGATAGCCTTCTATGGAGAGTTAGTGGGGGACTGGATGACTCGTCTCTGTGATAGCCTTCTATGGAGAGTTAGTGGGAGACTGGCTGACTCGTCTCTGTGATAGCCTTCTATGGAGAGTTAGTGGGAGACTGGATGACTCGTCTCTGTGATAGCCTTCTATGGAGAGTTAGTGGGAGACTGGATGACTCGTCTCTGTGATAGCCTTCTATGGAGAGTTAGTGGGAGACTGGCTGACTGTGATAGCCTTCTAGGGAGAATTAGTTCAGGACTGACTGACTCGTATCTCGCGTAGCCTTCTATTTAGAGTTAGTGTAAGACTGGCTGACTCGTCTCTGGGATAACTTTCTAATTCAACTTAAATCAAATCAAATCAACTTTATTTTAAAGAGTCACAAATTGGGCACGAAGGCCCGTCTTACATTCGGCCCTTTCAATCACTCGTCTTTCGTTCATCAACAGCATTATACATTTACATAGGAAGAAAAATAAACATTGTGAAATGAATGTTGTAAACATAAACAAGGCAAATTACCATGTTATGAAGCCCATCTCCCACCTACCCATACATCACCCCACCCACACACACACCCTTACCTACCTACCCACACACACACGCACACACACACACAGAGGGATACATACATACCCCATCAACCGACCCATCCCCCTCCCGCACATCCCCCACCCACACACACTGCCCTGACCTGTTCCCCCAACCAAACCACACTCGCCACCCAGAAACATCCCCCTCCAACCCACATACACATCCTAACCCACACATCATCTCCCCAACAACACCTCCAACCATCCATCCCCCAGCCACACCTCCATCGACCACATATTCCCCACCCACGCACACACACATCCCCCACCATCCCACACATATCACGTCAACACACACATCCCCAAACCATACACACACATCCCAACCAACTGACATTTCCCTACCAACACACACACATACACACACACACACACACACATCTCCCTAACCACCTATACATCCCCAATCCACTCACACACACTCCACCCCCACATATACATCCTTCATCCATCGACATATGCCCTAACCCAGTCCCCCACCACATACATCCCCTACCACGCAATATTCCCAATCCACGCACCGCCACACACACACATCCCTCACAACCACATCCCACACCCACATACCACCACACATCCCAACCTACACACCACACACATACCCGCCCCCCCCCCCCACATGCCACACAATATCCCCACCCACACCCACACAGATACCCTCACCCACCCACTGCACATACCCCACCCACACACCCAAAAAAATCCCCCACCCACACACACATACCCCACACACACATATCCCCAACCAACACACCACACACCTCTCCCCACCCACACATACATTCCCCACCCATTTACCAACACACACTCACTCACCTACACATCCTTCACTACGCACCCACACACCCCCACACACCTACCCTCAACCAAACATCTCTAGATCACAATACCCCTACCCTCACACATCCTCCACCCTATTTTGCATCCCACCCCGACACATGCATATCCCTCACCCACATACACATCCCTAAGCCACTCACACACCCCCACCCACACATTCCGCATCCACGCACACATCTCCCACCCACACATCTCCACCACCCACACATCCTTCCCCAACCATCGCACATCCCCTACTCACCCACACATATCCCCTACAAATACACACATCCTCACCCATACCATCACAAACATCACCCCACCCACACACCATGCACACATCCTCCACCAATACACCGCACACATATCCCAAACCCACACACAATACACTTCTCCCCACCCGCCCTTGTATCCCCAATCCACCCACACAATCCCCTACCCATACAATCCCACCACCCACACATACTTCCCCAAACCATCCACACATATCTCAACCCACCCACACATATCCCCCACCCAAACACACATCCCCCGCACCCGTCCCATACACATATCCTCCATCCATACACACATCCCCCACACCAATTCCCACACCCCTACTTTCACCCCCACACATCCATCCACACATCCCACCACCACCCACAAATATCACTACCCACCAACACCCACACACCCCAACCCATCCAAACGCATACCCATACCCACACATCCCCCACCCTACACATATCCCAACACTCACACACATCCTCCACACACACTCACACATCCTCACATCTAGACATATACAAAATGTCTCCCGTGAGCATTGAAACTAGTATGAACAAACTCCCACACTTTACTCACACACATAAACTGACAATTGTCGTCAGCAGTCTCATAAAAATGTTAAACATGGAGAAAAATGTGTACATAAACAGTGTGTGACGTAAAAAATAGTGATCCTCCCACACACAGAGATACACACAGAGAAGGCACACACACACACACACACACACGCACACATACACTCTCACGCTCACTCATTCTGTCTCTCATTAACACTCACTGACTCTCTCACTCAAACTACAGTAATGTACATAAGTTTATAATTATACATGATAAAATCAAATGGTATTCAACTGACAATATGACAGATGAGAATACACAAACATATGGATTCGCGTGTACATAACATGAGTGTTACATGGCATGCGTCTGCTCAACTCTCTCTCTCTCTCTCTCTCTCTCTCTCTATATATATATATATATATATATATATAATATATATATATATCTGTGTATTCTTTCAAACACACACACGCGCGCATGCGCGCGCTCACGCACACATACTAACACATCAACTCTCCCACTGTCTCTCTCTCTCTCTCTCCCTCACTCTATCTCTCTCACTAATTCCCTCATTCATTCACTCTGCCCATCTTTATTCACTTTATTTCTAACTCTCTTACTCTCTCTCTCTCTCTCTCTCTCTCTCTCTCTCTCTCTCACACACACACACACACACACACACACACACACACACAGAGACAGACACACCCTCACGCTATCACTCAATGTTTCACTTACTCTAGCGCACTCACTCACTCACTCACTCACTCTTTTACTCTCTCTCTCTCTCTCACTCACACACACACACACTAACACTCATTCACTCACTCATACACACTTACGCTCTCACTCATTCACTCCTCACTCACTTACTCTCTCTCTCTCCCTCTCTCTCTCTCTCTCTCTCTCTCTCTCTCTTTCTCTCTCTCACACACACAATCCTTCACACACACACTCACTCTCTCAATCACACTCTCTCACACATACACATACGCATGAATGCACGCACGCACACACTCCCTTATTCACTCTCACACATACACATACGCATGAATGCATGCACTGACACCACCCTCACCATTTCTCGCTCAATCACTCTCTCCATACACACGCATGCACGTGGGCACACACACATTCACTCTCTCACTCTCTCTGACACCCACTTTCTCTCTCTCTCTCTCTCTCTCTCTCTCTCTCTCTCTCTATCTATCTCTCTTTCCCACACACACACACACACATATATAGTGAACAGTTATAGTAAACAGTTATAATGAACAATTCTATAGAGTAAGACTGGCTGACTCATCTCTGAGATAGCCTTCTATGGAGAGTTACAGGGTTGCCAGATCATCGTGATAATAAAGCCAAGTCACAAAATTAAAAAGCCAAAGAAAGCCAAACATTGTCGAGTAAAAAGATATATTAAAATATACAGTACTTACATAACATGAAAACTTTTTCTTCAAATAAGTATTCTTCTTCATTGTTGAGACATTCAGTACAGGGTTCATTAGAATATACAATTCCAGCTTTGAAATCATTCAACATTTTGGATGCAGTAACAAATTCATTACAGCACTTGTTTGAAGATAATAATTCTGCTCCAATTCTAATAAATTCTTCTAAAAGAGACAGCTGAAGTCTATTCCTTGCTTTAGTTTTTATGCATGTTAAAAGAGAGAACATCCTCTCCATTGCAGCATTGCTAATAGGTGTTATTAAGCAAGTAACGCAAAAGGAGCAAGCTCTTTAAATTGGGGATGTTTCATGACTCCTTGCCAGAACTGCTCTGTATCTTTAGGCAGTCCATTTTCTTTAAAGTGTTCTTCTTCCTTTCAATCTATAAAAGGCGATTTTCTGTATTGCTCTTCAATAATAGTGTGGTGATTTTCTTCAGCCAAATTCAAAAAGGGCAATTTCGAAAATAGTAGTCTAGAAGCCTGGTTTAAGATCATTCCAGGGTTAAAATTGGTTAGATCATTAAATATATTTCTTGCTGAAGGAAGCCGCTTTCTAACTTGATCAAGTGCTTCTTCTAGCATGTATAAAAATTTTCTCAAAAGGAAGTGATGCAGTTATAGCTACCATGGGCTACCATTATTTCACCTAAGTGATCGATGGTGCTAACAGCAATTTGTAACTCTGCTAATTTGACTTTATCATCAATTTTCTTGCTTATTGTCATCACTGAAAGTGCTCTTTGTGAAGAAGACGGCGCTCTCCGCTTGTGTGCATGATTTGCGAGATTTGATAGTCTTGGAACAATATTACAATGGCAACATTTGCAATATGCCTGTTCAGAACCGTCAGTGGATTTCTTGAGCCACACAAATGTCTTTTTCCATTGATCATTATATTTCCGATTAGTATCATAAGATAGTTTCCACTTTGGCATGATAATAGGCTCAATAATATTAAATAAGAAATACTTGCGACTTGCGATGAAGGTATAATGAATTTAAAAACTGAACTGAACAGTAAGGAGGGTGGCTGCGCAATGCGTGAGTGTGCATTGAACAGGACCAGGTACAAGTACAGTAGGAAAACCATACGTGTTTAATATAATAATTAACGTGACAAATTAAAAAAGAGGCATATGCCTTTTACAAATTTTTAAAAAGCCAAGAAAAATCCAAAACACCACACTGATTTTCTGACGCCAACCCTGTTTTAAAAAAAAGCCAAATTTGTCCAATTTGGCGTTAAAAAAGACAATCTGGGCATCCAGGAGAGTTATTGAGGGACTGGCTGCCTCGTCTCTGGGATAGCTTCTATGGAGGGTTAATGTGGTACTGACTCGTCTCTGGGATACCTTCTATGGATAGTTAGTGGGAGACTGGCTGCCTCGTCTCTGGGATAGCTTTCTATGGAGGGTTAATGTGGTACTGACTGACTCGTCTCTGGGATACCTTCTATGGATAGTTAGTGGGAGACTGGCTGCCTCGTCTCTGAAATAGCCTAGGCTGCAAAATACAACCATGTATGGGCGACTTTTAAAATGGGTTGCGTTAAAGGCATCATTTTTGCAGGGTGTTATCCCATATGGTTGGGTCGTTTCCACAGGGAGTCTTGTGGAGCATGTCTTATTAGGAGTATCGTACTATAAAAATAGTGGCACTATACAAGTAACTTACAATAGACAGCGTCGTATTATAGAGAGCGTCATGCTATAGGAGCGTAGTACCATGCTATAGGAGTGTCACAATATATGACGGTCACGCTAGAGGAGCGTCGTACTATGGGGGCGTCGTCTATAGAGATCGTCGTACTGTGGAGAGTTGTACCATATAGTGTATGGTACTTTAGGAGCGACGTACTATGGGGGCGTCGTCTATAGAGATCGTCGTACTGTGGAGAGTTGTACCATATAGTGTATGGTACTTTAGGAGCGACGTACTATAGAGAGCGTCGTATCAAAGAGAGCGTCGTACTAAAGAGCGACTTCCGTTGCTCTATCAGCGACACCACGAGTCTCGGAAGAATTCACACTCGTGAATGGAATGACGTAGTTCGCAAGCGTAGTGCTTGCTCATTGGTTTTAATCTCATTCCATTGTATTCTTTACATTTTCCTTACAACCACTTTTCCACTTCCATTAGATATTTTTTTTTTAGTGTGCCTGCCCATTTTCCCCCTTTTGACATCCATACACAAGTTCAGTTCTATGTTGCTCTATGGCAAATGTAGTCTTTTGCAAAATGGACAACATACAATGCAATTACAAAACAAAAATGTAAATTGCAACTCGAAAAAGAGTATTGAAGTCCTACACAGAACCTGTACTTATGTATGGATGTGAGACGTATACAATGAGCAGACAAGATGAAAAACATCTAATGGTAGTGGAAATGTTGTTTCTTGGGAAACTACAAAGGACGAACAGAAAAGCCAATAAGCAAGAAACAAATGAAAGCCGTAAATAATTAGAGAAATTAGACGTATATAGACAAAATTATTTCGATACGTTATCAGAAGAAATAAACTACAGAACTTGGTGACAACTGACCAGATTGAGGGGAAAAGAACAAGGGAAAGGCATAGAAGTAAATATCTAGATGGCTTAGCTACATGGCATGGTCGAGACAATAACACGGACATGATCCACGAGTCGTGAAAAATGACCGTCCAGCTTTATCGGCATGGCGCATGATGATGATGATGATGATGATGATGATGATGATGATGATGATGATGATGATGATGATGATGATGATGATGATGATGATGATGATGATGATGAAATGTTCAGAAAATGACTCTACGACACGAAGTCAACTTATCACATAAATAAAAAAGATATAGTTGACATTTTTGGCTACATTATACGCAGAGAGAAACTAGAACACACTGTACATATAGGGCACTCTGTGGAAAGAAAGATAGGCATACATCATCATCAAGTGCCATCTGGCGTAATCGTTCAAGTCTCTCCACAGATCTTGGTCTTTGGTGTTCTGGATCAACTCTGCTAATTATTTTCCTCCATGCCACCGTCTCAATCCACCCAGAATTATTTCTCTTGGTGTGTCTCTGTCTCGTTCCCCGTTGATCTTTCTAAACGTCACGATGTTCTCCAACGCCTCTCTTCTTTTCACATGATCAAAGAATGGGTTTTGTTTCTTTCTTATTGTTGCTTATACTGTTCTTCCCAGGGTTTGTACTTTGGAGAGAGCATAACTCCATATTACAAACTATCGGCTATCAAAACTGCAAGGTATTAGTCATGTAATATTCTAGTTTCATTAACCTCTTTCAGGCAATCGCTGTTAGTTACTCTGACAGTCTAATGAATTCGAAACATTCGTCTCAGGAACCACATTTCTGTTGCTTCCACATTCTTCCTTATGTGTTCATTTACGTTCCATGATACACTGCCATACAGCGAAACAAGTTCTTTATAGCATTTCATCACTCTCTTTTTTACTTTGACTTTTTCTTGTAGATATGCAACAAGAGAAAATAAATGACACCCTTTCATAATGACGTGGAAATAATGTCAGCACACAAATTAAAATATCATGGTGGAGGCCGTCTGATGTGGAAAAATAAAACACTCACGCTAGTCGGCAAGTCACTTGACGATGCACAGCTCTAAAGTGCTCATAAATACTAATGAAACGTATTTATATGTGTCGAACAAGAACTCGCGGGGTTCCAAGGGAGCGATAGATATAATTATACACATTTAAACTCACTTCCAGACATTTAGGCAACCAGAGAACAATTTTTCTTCAGTCGAAATATTTTGGTATAATTTTTTTTTTATTCCAGAAGGTAGTACTCTGTACTAGAAGTATTTTCAATTTTTTTCTGAGATGAGGATGATTATGATAATCAATATCGTAATCGTCATCGTCATCATCATCATCATTATCATCATCATCATCATCATCATCATCATCATCATCATCATCATCATCATCATCATCGTCATTATCATCATCATCATCATCATCATCATCATCATCATCATCATCATCATCATCATCATCATCATCATCATCATCGTCATCATCATCATCGTCATCATTGTCATCATCATCATCATCATCATCATCATCATCATCATCATCATCATCATCATCATCATCGTCATCATTATCATCATCATCATCATCATCATCATCATCATCATCATTATCATCGTCATCATTATCATCATCGCAATCATGGTCATGGAGCAGACCGTTTGCAAAACATCGCTCTCAAGGCACGCGGGAGCAAAGGAAACTCGATTCTTGGCAAATGCCACTGCATCATGCAATATCATGCCTCAGCCAAGTGAATCAATACCATCGACATAAATACAACACCATCAACATAAATACAAAACCATCAACATAAATACAACACCATCAATTTAAATACAACACCATCAACATCAATACAACATCATCAACCTAAATACAACGCCATCAACTTCAATTCAACGCCATAACATAAATACAACTTCATCAATATAGTTACAACACCATCAATATAAATAAAACACCATCTATCTCAATACAACACCATCTATCTCAATACAACACCATCTATCTCAATACAACACCATCTATCTCAATACAACACCATCTATCTCAATACAACACCATCAATATAAATACAATACCATCTATCTCAATACAACACCATCAACCTAAATACAACACCATCAATATAATACAATCCATCCATCCATCATGTGCCATGCCGGTAAGCGTGGACGGTCATGTTCTGCCATCTCACTCGATCACCAGAGCCGTGGTTCAGCTTCGTGTTTCTTTCTCGACCATCCACACAACATGATTTTCTTGGCATCTGTAAAGAAGTTAGTTTGCCATTGCTTTCCTTCCTAGCAGTGACCATACTGGTCAGTGACATTCTATAAATACAATAACATCGACATAAATACAACACCATCAATATAAATACAATGCCATCAACGTAAATACAACACCATCACCATAAATGAACAACATTAACATAAATACAACACCATCGACATAAATACAACACCATCGACATAAATACAACACCATTAACATAAATACAACACCATTAACATAAATACAACACCATCGACATAAATACAACACCATCGACATAAATACAACAACAGTAACATAAATACAACACCATCGACATAAATACAACACCATCGACATAAATACAACAACAGTAACATAAATACAACACCATCGACATAAATACAACAACATCAACATAAATACAACACCGTCGACATAAATACAACAACATCAACATAAATACAACACCATCGACATAAATACAACAACATCAACATAAATACAACACCGTCGACATAAATACAACAACATCAACACAAATACAACAACATCAACATAAATACAACACCGTCGACATAAATACAACAACATCAACATAAATACAACACCATCGACATAAATACAACAACATCAACATAAATACAACACCGTCGACATAAATACAACAACATTAACATAAATACAACACCATCAACATAAATACAACACCATCGACATAAATACAACACCATCAACATAAATACAACACCATCGACATAAATACAACACCATCAACATAAATACAACACCATCGACATAAATACAACAACATCAACATAAATACAGCACCATCAACATAAATACAGCCCCATTGACATAAATAAAACAACATTAACATAAATACAACACCATCGACATAAATATAACACCATCAACATAAATACAACAACATCAACATAAATACAACACCATCGACATAAATACAACAACATCAACATAAATACAACACCATCGACATAAATACAACAACATCAACATAAATACAACACCATCGACATAAATACAACAACAGTAACATAAATACAACACCATCAACATAAATACAACAACATTAACATAAATACAACACCATCGACATAAATACAACACCATCAACATAAATACAACAACATTAACATAAATACAACACCATCAACATAAATACAACACCATCGACATAAATACAACACCATCAACATAAATACAACACCATCGACATAAATACAACACCATCAACATAAATACAACACCATCGACATAAATACAACAACATCAACATAAATACAGCACCATCAACATAAATACAGCCCCATTGACATAAATAAAACAACATTAACATAAATACAACACCATCGACATAAATATAACACCATCAACATAAATACAACACCATCAACATAAATACAACACCATCAACATAAATGCAATACCATTATGATAAATACAACACCATCGAAATAAATACAACACCATTATCATAAATACAACACCATCGACATAAATACAACACCATTATCATAAATTCAACACCATTAACATAAATACAACACATTCGAAAGTATTGTTGGTTAACTAAGCTCCTTGTCCACTCTACAAGTAAATATTTCAAAGTTAGAACATTCTAGTTATATTTATCTCAACTCATCACATCTTATCTCATCTCATCTAATAATCATATATCATCATATAATTTCATCTCACGATCCCATCTCATCCCATTTCATCCCATTTCATCTCATGTCCTGCTCTCATCTCATCATCTAATCTCAACTCATTGTATCATCTCTCTCAGCAGATCATCTCATCTCACCATCTTATCTCATCTCATCTCATCTTGTTTCTATTGTACCTCGCTGTGTCGAAGTGAAGCGTAAACAGCAGGAGAGAGCCCGTTTATAGGCTTCATATATCGAGATTCTATTGGATTCTCTTAATACCTTTGACCATCATTTACATGGTCGGCCTCTTCTTCTGGTTCCATGTGGTCTGTACATCATTGCTTGTTGTGGCATGCTGTTATCTGGTAGCCTAGTTATATGAGCGAACCATTTCACTTGATGTTTTCTATTGAAATCTAGCACTGCTATGACCCCCACTTTAGTTCAGTATCAAGTTATATTATTAAGAAATATATATAATGTTCGGGCCGTTGGTTTTTCGAGACTCCTGTCTGTTCCACTTTTCACATAGGGCAGTGAGAAGTATTTTGGGTGATATTCACTGGCACAGAAACGGAACATAAGGGGGCGACCCTTTGCCTTGAAGTTAGAACCGCGACTAACTCTCATCATGTTCCTCTTGTACCTTGCGGTGTCGAGGTGAAGTATAAACTTCGTGAGAGTGCCCGGTTATGGGCTTCGTATATCGACATTCCCATGGATTCTGTTATTCCCTCAGTCCAACGTTTACGTGGTCGGCCTCTTCCTCTGTTTCCATCTGGTCTGTACATCATTGCTTGTTGTGGCATGCTGTTGACTGGTAGCCTACTTGCATGGCCAAACCATTTGACTTGCTGCTTTCTAATAAAATCTAGAGCAGCTTTAACCCCTACTTTAGTCCTGATTTCTTCATTTCTGATCTTATCTCTTCTTGATACGTTGAGTATTCTTCTCAGAAACCTCATTTCTGTTGTTGTGATTTTTCTTTTCTCTTTTTCTGTCATTGTCCAGGTTTGGCATTGGTAGCAGAGAGTTGGTAGGAAGATTGTGTTGTAAAGTGCTTTCTTAGTAGTTATTGGTAGTTATAACATGCGGAACCGCGACTAACATAACCTATATATTGACCCTACGACACGAAGATAACTTAAATATAGTTGACATTTCTGGCTACATTATACGCAGAGAGAAACTAAAACACATTGTACATATAGGGCACTCTATAAAATGTCGCCAAAAGTATAGTAGAGCCGTATATCGGGAGTCTCCGTGTCGAAGTGGTCAACCGTCTGACTCGGGCTCCTAAGGTTATGGGTTTGATTCCGGGCCGCGTCCTTCGGTTCACGAGTGAATTTTTTCAGGAGACTCCTGAGGGTCATCGCTTTAGCTACGGAGTTCGTGCTTTGTGCGACGCTTTCCGCGCTGCGGAAACAGACGGAGCCATATGGGATAAAAACCCGGTGTAATGAAGTCGACCCTGTCGAATTTTAAGCGACTTTTTTTAACCTGTATATAACTTGTCATCATCATAAGCATGAAGGAGGTCCTTGCCGAATGTCACACTTATGACGGCCAGGAGAGAAGCCTCTCAGTCTGTTGCCATTGCTCTCATCTCACACTCTCTCATGTTCAAGGTGGCTGCAATGTCCTGTGTCCATCTTCGTGCTGGGTCTCTCCTGTGTCCATCTTCGTGCTGGGCCTCTCCTGGTTCTTCTTCCAGGAAGTGTCTTGCATCACTGTTCTTTCCAAGCCACGTTTTCCCCATATCCTATTTACAGGACATCGCCGTCAACACCACCATTTTACTGCTGTTGTTGATGTCTTGGCAAGTTTTACGTTCTGCCATTGCTTTCTGAACGACCGGCTCCCATACCAACACGTTAAAACTAACGAGATACGGTCTGCTGCTGCCAAATTGGTCATCGCTGTGTTTCGAACGCGTTGTAATCGACTCACGAATCGCTTTCGCAAGCCTTTAGGCCACGGAGATCGGCAAGCCAAGTTTAAAACGGCCAAAGTATTGTAAACACAGAAAGCATAAGTCGGATGCAAACGACAGAGATATATGTCATACGAAATAAATAACACAATTAACACTGAAACAATTAAAACACACTGTCATAGTATTGATTGAGTGTGGAGCATTCGTTATCTCCATGGTAATGTTAAATTGAATACGAACCCTTTATGTTTGTACAAAATCTGCTGGAACCTCCTAATTGTTAACGCCTCACTATATTTGAGCCATCGTTTAATTTATCGAATAGTATACGACACGCCACCTGCAGGCAATAAAACGTGCAACTTAATGTTTATGATTTCTGTATTTAAACAGAAAGTGATAATGTCAAGCTGCAAACTTAAAAAGATGTGCGAAGTGATTAAGTCGCCTATCTCGCTATCCGAAGGTTGTGATTCCTGATTCTGTCATATGGTTTACGAGAGTAATTTTCTTGGAGACTACTCTGGGTCGTCGCTAGAGCTACAGAGTTCATGCTATGTGTGGCGTTTTCGGCAATTCAATCGAACCTGTGGACTTACCTTCCCCCCCCCCCCCCCCCACCCACCCATCCCTTTACTCAAATAGCAAAATTATAAACATTGTACGCAGTTGTACAAACAGTAACATTATATACTACACTGTACACAGTCGTAAACATGACAGAATTATATTTTACACCGTACGCAGGTGTAACAATAGCAGAATTATATACTACACCCTACACAGTTGTAAAGACAGAACGCTAAACATTCCTATGAATGTATAACAAGCTCACATATACATAATAATTATTCAGGAAACGCGAATCAATAAATAAAACACAAATAATTACACGAATAAGCGAATAAAACATTCATTATCTCAAATTATAATAGACACCGTATATCTCGATTATAACACGGAAAGGCTGAAGATGATTGATTCAGTCAGTAGCATGTCCTTTGCAGACCCTCCTTCCCGTAACGACATTCCGAAAAACCTCTCGATCATAAACAAGATGCCCCGCGTCCGATACACAACTCTAGAGATGACCTGCTACATCATGCAGCCATCCTCTCTTTGGCTTTCCTCTTCCTCTCTTCCCAGACATATACACCTCCATTACTTGTCTCTCCAAACGTTCATGACAGTTTAAGTGACCAACATACGAGGGCGAGTCAATAAGTAAGTCACACAGTTCTGTGGGATGGCAGGTACATTTAGTTGGTGTTTTCTACAGGTGTCTTTGGGTGACAGCAACATCGAACTTTATATTCCAGTTTGTCAGGTGGCGCTAGGTGTATCATGCGCATACACATGTTCAGCGCATAAACAAAATGGCGACTGTACTTTCGGAGTGCACAACCAAAGAGCAACGTTCTATTGTGCGTTTTTTGTGGGGAAAAGACCTGCATGCAAAGGACATTCTATAGGAAATGCTTCCTGTTTATGCTGACAAATGTTTGTCCCGTAAAGCGGTGCATAGCTGGGTAGAAAACATCCTTCTTCGCCTTGTGTCCAAAAATTTAATGTTACGCCATCAGCAGGGAATGTTATGCTGGCAGCGTTCTTGGATTGTCAAGGCGTGCTTTTAACCCATTTCAAAAAGAAAGGTGACAATGTGAATTCTGAATCGTACCGTGAAGTTCTATCGATGCTTCATGATGCGATTCGAATAAAATTTACAGGACTGCTGACTAGAAGAGTGATGCTTCTTAATGACAATGCCAGACCACATACGGCTCGATTAACTAACGAGAAAATTAACCAACTAAGGTGGGAAGTTCTGGAACATCCACCTTACAGCCCCGACTTAGCCCCTAGCGATTTTCACCATTTTGGTCCACTGAAAACTCACCTTGGCGGGAGACATTTCGCGAATGACGCCGAAGTTGAATGTGAAGTGAACACGTGGTTTAGGAAACAGAGCACGCAGTTCTTTGCAGCCGGTTTGGGAGGACTCATAAAACGATGGGATAAGTGCATCAATGTAGGTGGAAATTATGTTGAGAAATAAAGCGACAATGTATGTATAAAAATAAACTGGTTTCAAGTTGTTGTCATATTTAGTTATTTTTCTACAGCCATTTGTTACTTACTTATTGACTTCCCCTTGTATTTCAAATTTCTTTGTTTTATCATCTTTAATAGCCATCAGTCTTCAATATTCAGTCAGCTCTTGTCGTATGGATGCATTTGTTCTTTTCTGTCTACAAAACATTCGTAAAACCCTTTTATACCATTTATATTCAAAGGCATGTATGCGCTGTTCAGCTTGTTTAGTAAGTGTCCAGGTCTCACAGGCATGTTGCAATGGGAAAGATGCATCCTCTTAAAAACCCGAAGGTGTTATTATCTTAAAAACGCGGAGTTTCGTAACTTTCCAACTTTATCAAAGCTGCCGATCTGAGTTGAAGTTAGCTAGATGTTCTAACGAATAAATGCCGAGCAAATGACTTAAGGGACGGAGGTGTTTGTGCAGCTGTACCAGACTGCAAGAACATCAAGTGCATTGGGGTAAACCTTGACAAGAGCATCTTGAGGGGAGCCAAAGAACAGTTTAAAAGAGTTTAAAAGGCAAAAATATGGATTTTAATGCACCGTGTTTTAATCCACATGAATCCGTCTCGTTCCACATGGCAACCTGCCGAAAGAGTCGCATAAAGTACGAACTCCGCTGCTCCAACGACGACCCATGGGCGTCTCTGAGAAAACTGTAATCGTGAACCGAACGGCATAGCCAGGATTCTCATCCACTTCCTTCTAACAGACTGGCCAAAGAAGAATGACCAACCAACAAAGAACTACTGTGGCCTATCGTTACATTCTGAGGGAGATACCGAGCAGTGGACCAGGGCGCTGATAACTCGATGTGCAACCATGACTAACACACTAAATGAGTAGATATTCTAGCATGCTGGTTCGCAAACGTTGTGAGTATAGCACCTGCCTTCCTCTATAGGACGTTGCAATCAACCCCACAATGTGTTGCTGCCTATGATTTACTAGGCAAGTTTACTTCTTTAAATGTTCGTTAATATGCTGAATGCAACATTACTGTCTGATGTGTTTGTATGGTTGGTATTTGACCTATGCTGGTTTAATATAAAATTCTGAGACCTATGGTGCTACCTCAAGAGTTAGATACGAATTCTGTCCGTATTCCATAATTGTAGGTTCATGTGTATGCTAGACCTGGCTAATGAAGACACATGTTTTAATGATGTATAGTTGGTCATGCGTCAAAAGTACACTTGTTCATGCAACGATTCGCTGTCGTCATTTGAAGGTGACAGGTTCGAATCCAGGTAGGTAACTATAGCTTTCAATTTTTATGTTGTCTAGTGTGTCTCCTAGTCTTTAATTCTTACCCGTATTTCT
>JACEFZ010000983.1:47500-140000 GCA_014155875.1 Cepaea nemoralis
TGCTGACCTATTCGTCTTCTTCTTCTTCTTCTTCTTCTTCTTCTTCTTCTTCTTCTGCTGCTGCTGCTGCTGCTGCTGCTTCTTCTTCTTCTTCTTCTTCTTCTTCTTCTTCTTCTTCTTCTTCTTCTTCTTCTTCTTCTTCTTCTTCTTCTTCTTCTTCTTCTTCTTCTTCTTCTTCTTCTTCTTCATGGTTATTCTTTCAAGGAGAGTTCGTCACACCTCATGGCCGGTGTGTCCGACTGTGGGTGCATTCAGTTAAGGTTACTTTCTCAAGACAGATTCCATCCAGGGCAAAGGGCTTTATCTACCCGTGTATTGGCTATCCACCCAACTCTTCTGACAATTGTACCAGTGCATAGGCGTTACGACCTACACTTTGCAATTTACAACAGCCTTGGGATCTTTGTCCTGCAAGCTATACATTCGACACCTCCAGTTCTTCGCTCTTGTCAAGAAGCCATGTTTCCCATCTAATTATCCAACAGATCAGATGAAGGAGCATATCATTAGATGTCAATGCTTAATTGACTAATTCCCAGCACTATTCATGGAAACAAACGATCTGCCTACTGAACACCAGCTGAAGACTCTAACTTCTCCGCCACGACTCTTCGAAGTAATAATTCGCACATTACAAGAGCTGGACACTCAAAGAAGTGTAAAATGATTTCAGTTATCTTGCCCTTTTCTAGCCTGGCAATCGTCTTAATGTTTTTAATTTATAATGTTTATTTTCTTACCTTCGTAATTCATATTATTCGACGGGTTAACTAGCCTTTCTGTCTTGTTTACTATCTGCCTTGATCTAACTTGACAGTTTGACTTCTGAGTTAGCATGCTAAATGTGCAGCGTTATCTAAACCGACATTTTAACTAATTGTGTTGTTTGCTAGGCGTTCCAAACATTGTTGATGTTTCAAGTAACGCTGTGAATTGGGTTTGTTCAATTGCGTAGCTTATCTAATCTGGCAGTTAAATTTCTAGTTTGGTATGAAACTTGACAAATGGTGAGTGGTAATGTTATTGTCGTTTGTTGTTGTTGTTGTTGTTGTTGCTACGGGAAGCTGCAGCTGCTGCTTCTGGAATCTTGCCGACAAAAGAAATTGGAATATGTCGATGAATTGGTTACGTCATGGTAATCATGCAACACATTAGTTCAGTGAAAACTTGGTTGTAAGTTCGCAAAACTGTAACTGTAAGTAAAGTAAAGTAAAGTAAAGTAAAGTAAAGTAAAGTAAAGGAATTTTCCACGCTTGATTAGTACTGGGTATACGGAGCCGGGACTATGTTCTTATGCTGGAGCTGGGAATATGTTCTTATGATGGAGTTGGGACTATTTTCTTATGTTGGAGTCGGGACTATGTTCTTATGTTGGAGCCGGGATTATGTTCTTATGGTGAGTGTCACAGACTCACATTTATAGACATGAGTCTAAGGGCTACAACTCCCGCCCAAGGGAAAGAAGTCAGTCACTCGAAGGCCAGAGTAATCTAGAGCCTTCTCGAAGGGCTGGTCATGGAGTCCACTGTCCCGTGGACACTGATGTGGCCCGCCTTTGAGGGTCCACGAGGAACTCGGACAGAGTTGCCACCCGTGTCGGATTGGGACACGTGGGACCGTCAGAGGACAGACGGACCATCAGAGAGGCAAACAGGGCCTGCCTTAGAGGGACTCAATAGATTAATAGATTAAACCCATGTGTATTTGGGGTTTGTAGACTTATGCTAGATAGTTTGCTAGGATGTTTGTGATAACTATGTGTGATGATGTTAAATCTCTGTGATATGCAACACAGCGCGGGATTGTTAACCCACTGCGCCAGTGCACTGTATAGTGAACTACAATAAATGTTAGATATTATATTTAACGGAGTTATTGTTGCCTGTGTGAACCCGAGCTCAGATACCTAGACATGAGCAAGACGATGACAGGCTTTTTGGGGGCTTATTCTCCGGTTTTGGCATAAGCTTTAACCTTACACGGCTATATATTGCCAAGTAAAACATCAAATTAATGATATCAAATTGATTTTTGTATAACAAATTGATAACTGTACAAGTACAAGTACAATAAGTTTAACATATTTGCAATTATCTAGCGATAAAGCATTATTAATATGAGTCCCTCTGCAGTGAGTCTCTCAGTGATGTGAATAATAGAAACTATTTTTGACATGACTGTGACATTTTTTGACTGTTACTAATGTTTTCTCATTCTACGAGCAGATTGTTCCGCGAATTGTGTGGCGTGTAACCTAGGTAAACTATCCAACAGTGGCGAGAGTACAGGACAACATCAGCAAGTTCTGGGATTAAAAGCTAAGTTTCATATCATGCTCATTGCAACCCTAAGCGGTACTTCTCACCATCCATCCATGTATCATTTTGCTTTGCATTGATTTGTTTGTATATTCATGACCTTGTAACCAACATAACCTTGCATTTGGGTCTGCACATGTAATAATTAAGGGAGATAACTAAATTTTCTACTCCCCAACATTTTTCTAAGGGATTTAACTTCATTAAAAGCACCAACAATTAAAAAGCAACATGTCTACCTTAGATAAATGTATAGAGCAAGATATCAAATTAGGTTATAAAGAAGAGAAACTGTCAGAATGGGCACATAAAACGCACGCAGAAAACATTGCCCGTGAAGAAAGAGCGATAGAACGAGAAGAAAAACAAAGGCAAGTGCAGGCAGAAGAAAAGAAAATGCAACTTGAGGCAGAAGAAAAGAAAATGCAATTACAGGCTCAAGAGAAACAGATGGAGCTTGAGGCGGCGGCCAAATTAGCCCAATTGAATGCCGATACACAAATAAAACTAAAGCAGATGGAGATTGAGTCCACTGTAGAAATATCTGTGAATAAACTAAGAAGCAAAGAGGAGGAACAAAATATAACAGTATAAAGGCCTCGTGAAGGCATTCTGCTCTGGGGATTCCATCAGTGCATACTTGGAAAATTTTGAGTGTCTAATGTCCTACCATAAGATCATAAAATCAGATTGGGCATTTATTTTAATGAGAAACTTAGCTCTGGAACCTTTAAAAGTAATAGAGACAGTACCACAGGAATATGCGAAAAGATTATGACTATTTGAAACAGCGCATTCTCCAACATTTCTCATTAGATACTGCAGGTTACCAACAACAGTTTGCCAAATTATCCCCACAACCAAATCAAACCTTTATAGATTATGTCTCTACAGTACAAGATGTGTGTACAAAGTGGATTAACTCGGCTAAAACTAACAACAGCCATGACAAACTTAAAGAAATTATTATTATTGCAAGATAGTGAGTACAATCCCTACACCTTTTGCTAAGTTTTTGAAACAAATGGACTGCAAAAGTATTCAGGAAATCGAGTCCAAGGGAAATGCATTTTTTACAGCAAACAGAGACATTTTTCATTTAAACTTAAGTCAAAACGATACAGCAGCAGCAGCAGTAAACACTAAATACTCGAAACCAACAGAAAGTAAGTTTAAACCACGCTCAAATGTCAGTAAGCCAATTAAATGCCAATATTGTAGTTTGACTCACGAACAATACGCGATGTGCGATAAATCGCCAAACTATCCATACCACCTCAAAATGATCGTGGAGAAGCAGAAGACTAAGCGCAATGCTTACCAGAGAGCTGTCAAATGTTTTTTTGCAGTAGCTTTGCGCACTATAGTCGCTTCTGTGAGGGCCGAAAGTTATTGAAACAGGCCAATGCTGCACTAGTGGAAAACGTCATCAGACGAAGAGATTGAATCACTGAATGATTGTGACAATCAAAACGAAAATGTAAGTGAGCTTGGAAATGCTGTGCAAATTATTGACACCATTACAGACAGTAAGTGTAACACCTGTACGAAGTTCCAACTTGACACAACATTACTATGTGGCCACACTATCCCTATTTCGAATGAAACAAGCCAACGCTGCCTTGTCATCTACAGGCAAGCTAGTTTTCTCAACAGGGTTTGTAAATAACAAAAAGTGCACATTAATTCGGATTCCGGCGCAACGCTCTGTGGATTAAGAAAACATTAATAACAAGAAAGACTATATAGACAAACACGTCACTTGTCGCACATTCTCAGGCACTATAGAGAAATACCCCCTTGCTCTTGCCGAAATTCGAACACCGTTCATATCAGGACGAGTTTTGTGCGCTGTCCTAGAAAATCCTGTCGCTGATATTATACTTGGGAACCTGCCCAACATACGACCTTGCTCTGAAAAGGAAATCAGATATTGGGAGCATAGAAACGGTATCCACCACCCAAACAGCGATTCTAAAGAGAAACACCATTCATGCTTGTCTCAATCTGCCAAAAGACCAAGGGAGACAACCAATGAAGTAATTCAGAAAGAATTCACCGAGGTATACAATGCAGGGGCGGTCGAATCTGTCAGTGATACGACCAAATTAAAACCTCGAATTGAGGATGCTACCGATCTACCAAGTACCAAGCCTGTAGATGTGCAACAACACACACAACACACAAATGCAATAACACGACAGACAACCCACAAAACCAACACCGACCAACTGCAGGAATCACTAGAAATTGTATCACCAAACACTACCAACACGAATTTTGGAGATGAACAGAAAGCAGATCCTACACTTTCACCATATTTTAAGTTAGTAGGACTTAAACCAAAATTACCAAGAACGCATCGTGGACATTTAGGCTACAGAACAATGTATTAACTAGATTGTACACAACGAATCAGACCACGATACAGCAAGTAGTGTTACCACAAGCACATAGAGAGAAAGTATTAAGGATAGCCCATGACTCACCTTTCGGAGGTCATATGGGGTACGAAAAAACTAGGGCTAGAGTCCTGACCCAGTTTTATTGGCCAAATTTTGCCAAGACATTAAAAACCTTTTGTAGATCATGTGATATATGTCAGAAACTGGTGAAAAAGGGGAAAAACCCTACGGCAGAAGTCCAATCAACTACAATTGCTCCGAGGCCATTCCAAATCGTGCAGTTGACCTAGTAGGTCCGCTGAATCACATTTCAAGTAAAGGGAACAGATATATTTTCACTCTTATTGATGTATGTACGAGATGGCCAGAAATGCTTCCATTAAATCTGTCTCCTCTAAGGATGTGACGGACATATTATTAACTATTTTCTCCCGTTTTGGCTTCCCAGAGAAAATAATTTCTGATAGAGGAACCCAGTTCATATCGAATGCCACCCAATCGGTAAGTAAGTTACTAGGCATAAAGCAATGTTTCACCAGTCCCTATCGACCGGCGCAAATGGTATCTGCGAGAAACTAAACGGGGACCTGAAACATATGCTATCTAAAGTGACAGCTGAAAATCCAGCCGATTGGGATATACTTCTCCCAACGGTGCTGTTCGCATATAGAGAAGTCCCGCAATCAAGCACAGGGTTCTCTCCCTTCGAATTGATGTATGGAGCGAACCCAAGAGGACCTCTCACTATTTACAAAGATATCATATCACAACCTGTAAATATCCAACTACCCATTTCTACCTATGATTTAGTCACTGACACCAGAGACAAAATCATACGTTCCTGTATACTGGCCAGAACATCACTACAGGAGAAAGGTTTTAGGTACAGTCAGTACGCCAACAGAGGTGCAAAAACAATTGTATTAAATCCAGGTCAGGATATTTTACTACTACTACCTGACAAGAGAGATTTACTATCAACCTCTTGGCAGGGACCTTTTAAAATTATTAGAAGAATTTCTGAAGTTGATTACGAAATTTCTTTAAATGGAAAGTTGAAAATATTCCATGTAAATATGTTGAAACCTTACTATGCTAGACAAGACACGGACACGAGTGAGCAGACGCAACGAACTGATGACAAAAAAGAAACGACAATTACCCAACTGAATGACACCTCGACAAATGAAGCATCGTTAACGACGCACTCTTACGACGACAAAGACGACGAAGACATATGGACATTACCGACAATATGTGATATCGACAACGACGACCAATTTGACAACATATTGACAACGATTAATCTCGACGACGACGACAATGACATTGAGGACAATTTACAAACAGTAGCATCTGTGATAAATCAGACAGACGTAGACAATACTGAAATCCCAGTACCGATCATGACTGACTACGGTAGTATAAATGACATACAAATCTCTGACACTTTGACACAACAGCAGCGACAAGATATTTTGACTCTCCTTGACGAGTATAAATCTATCTTTTCTAACAAACCTGGACGCACTGACAAGATAACACATTCAATTGTGCTGACAGATCTGACACCGGTCAAATGCAGACCATATTCTATTCCTCTCCATTACAGAGCAAATTTAGACAAAGAAATTTTGGATTTAGAGAAAAATGGAATAATTCAAAAATCTATGTCTCAATATTCTTCACCGATTGTCCTGGTGAAAAAGAAGGACCAGACAATCCGTTGTGCATCGACTATAGAGTATTAAATACAAGAACCACAACGGATGCAGAGCCAATGAACAGTTGTGAAGATCTCATCTTAAATATGTCTCAATCATCCTTATTTTCTAAGACTGATTTAGCGAAAGGTTATTGGCAAGTGCCACTACACCCTGTTTCTAGACATATAACAGCATTCGCAACACCCCTCGGTTTGTACGAATGGCTATATCTTCCATTTGGTCTCAAGAACGCGCCCGCCACATTTGTTAGATTAACTAGATTACTATTACACGGAATTAAAGATGTTCAAGCTTATATTGATGATATATGCATCCATTCTTCTAATATGACTTCTCACTTACTTACACTCAAACAAGTCTTCAACCAAATCTTTCTTTTGGACTTACTATCAAACCTTCCAAAGTTGAAATAGGCTATAAACAAATAGACTTCCTTGGTCATAGAATTTCTGAAGGCAAATTGTTGACAGATGATAAAATTGTGTCGAAGATTCTCAATCTAGAAGTGCCTACCACAAAGAAACAAATTAGAAGTTTACTAGGTCTTATTAACTATTATTCTAAATTTATACCAAATTGGGCAGAACTTACTTCAGTCTTTTCTGATATGTTAACTAAAGATCATCCATCAAAAATTTGTTAAAGTACTCGCTTAGAGGATGCAATAAGCAGATTGAAACGTATTTTTTCTAATCCACCAGTCTTACAATTACCCAACATAAATTTACCCTTTATTTTGACCACAGATTCGAGTGCTATCGCAATAGGAGGATGTTTAATGCAGGAAGTGGATGGAGTGAGACACCTAATTCTCTACGTAAGCCGGAAGCTAAAGAAGGCAGAGACCCGGTATTCTACGGTGGAATTGGAGGCATTAAGTCTATTATTTTGTGTGTTAAGATTATCTAAGTTCCTCTTAGGTAGCCACTTTGTTGTACTCACTGACAATTCGCCATTGTTGGTCCTTAAGCAAGGTGCCCCGAAAAACCATCGGTTACAAAGTTGGTGTCTTCTTCTTCAAGATTTCGACTTCGAAATCCGCCATATCAGAGGCACTGACAACATTATTGCTGACCTATTATCACGGCAAACGAATGCGCCAGTAGAATAACATTTAGCACATCGACCATTCGCCATACTAGAAACTGTGATATTTTTAGTCTGTGGCATATAACAGTGTAACTCTACACCTGCGAGAGAACTCCCAGTGAATAGTAATAACACCTCAGTAAATAAGTTACTTATGACACCCACGAACATAAACTTTAAGAGTCATACTTTATGAACTATACGTGAAGAGCTATACTATCAATTGCCCAAGCTCTAGAACGATCCGAGCGAGAGACATTAACAGTGTAATGATTTCCACCTGTGAACTCGCTCTGAAAATTGTAAGAACACTTTATACGCAACATTGAGAACATTCCATACTTGCTGTTGCTACGAGACTTTGCAAAACAGCCGAAACAGAACTACGTCTACTACAACACTCAAGAGACAGCCATACTAACTTTTAACATTCATGGCACAACACGCGAACAACAGGAGGACAACGCGCACATCATCGTTGGAGTTAGCTACTTAGTTAATTAATTAATTTAATATTAAATATGTATTATATTTGCATTGAATTTTGTATATAAAATGTGTTAACCTGTAATTTGTACATATTCTACCATAACATTACAGGTAATTCCATTAATAGGATAAATAACCTTCCTATGCAATTGTCTCTGTGTAAATTATAACCCATTTTTGAGTCATCGTACAAAAAGTACGTATTTTCTTAAAGGGAAAAGATCGCCTATTCCATTTTTTCTAAGGGCAATAACACTTACCTCAACTTTAATTATATATTTTAACCAAATACTATTTGGAATGAAAGATGAGTGAATGACAGAGTGAATGGATTAAATGAGAGAACGATATACTGAGCGGACAAATTGTACGCAAAACGTATTTATTTTAATTTGTCTGCGTCTTTCGTGTAAATTGTATTACTTGTCTAAATTGTTGATACATGTTTATTAGTTAGGTTAATATTCTTAGTTTAGGAGTTAGGATACTACATCTAAGCACCACTGCTTGGAATGCCCGATCATGTATTGCACACATTGGAGTAATTCATGATTAAGGTTATCCCAACTCGTGACGCTTGGAAATAAGCCACACATTCAGCACACACTTTACACAAACCTTAAAACTGAACACTATCAATTTAAAATACAGTCACTTTATTAGAAGCAGCAACTTATTAGTCAACACACTAACAAGCCAACAGGGGCACATGTAGTCTGAGGGGATAAAATAACAACGTAACTACATATTTAGCATTATACAACATACGAGAGTAAAAGTGTATTGAAATGCACACACAGATCAAGATTTGAAGGTGTACTTAATTAGCCAGGACTTCGGTCTTGTTAATCCTCTTTAATACAGAGGTTAATTGTCTTGGTATCAGTGGGGTACTATGAGAAGGACGGGTTGTAAACACAACTAGTAAACGTCACGTAACTTCGGTCAGATAAGCATTTTTAAGGACACAGGAGAGAGAGTGATCTCTTCACCACATCAGAGAAGTGGTGTATGGGAGAATACATGATTTGTGATGCCAGTATGTAGGTTACCAGGTTACTGTCCACCAAACTACAAACACCGACTTTATATGATTCTGTGACAGAATTAGAGCAGATCTAATTATCCTATAACAACCCATCAGATCAGGGGAGAGGGGGGAATCCTGTCACAGACTCACATTTATAGACATGAGTCTAAGGGCTACAACTCCCGCCCAAGGGAAAGAAGTCAGTCACTCGAAGGCCAGAGTAATCTAGAGCCTTCTCGAAGGGCTGGTCATGGAGTCCACTGTCCCGTGGACACTGATGTGGCCCGCCTATTGCGGGGTCCACGAGGAACTCGGACAGAGTTGCCACCCGTGTCGGATTGGGACACGTGTGGACCGTCAGAGGACAGACGGACCATCAGAGAGGCAACAGGGCCTGCCTTAGAGGGACTCAATAGATTAATAGATTAAACCCATGTGTATTTGGGGTTTGTAGACTTATGCTAGATAGTTTGCTAGGATGTTTGTGATAACTATGTGTGATGATGTTAAATCTCTGTGATATGCAACACAGCGCGGGATTGTTAACCCACTGCGCCAGTGCACTGTATAGTGAACTACAATAAATGTTAGATATTATATTTAACGGAGTTATTGTTGCCTGTGTGAACCCGAGCTCAGATACCTAGACATGAGCAAGACGATGACATGGAGCTGGGACTATGTTCTTATGTTGGAACAGGGACTATGTTCTTATATTGGAGCCGGGACTATGTTCTTATGTTGGAACAGGGACTATGTTCTTATGTTGGAACCGGGACTATGTTCTTTTGTTTGAGCTGGGACTATGTTCTTTTTTTTTAAAGCTGGGACTATGTTCTTATGTTGGAGCCGGGACTATGTTCTTTTGTTGGAGCTGGGACTATGTTCTTTTGTTTGAGCTGGGACTATGTTCTTTTGTTGTAACCGGGACTATGTTCTTATGCTGGAACCGGGACTGTGTTCTTTTGTTTGAGCTGGGACTATGTTCTTTTGTTGGAGCTGGGACTATGTTCTTATGAACCAATCAACATTCCATAGGTGACGTGGTCAATATAACACCAGCCGGCTGGTAACGTGGTCAATATAACACCAACCGGCTAGTAACGTGCTCAATTTAACACCAGCCGGCTGGTAACGTGGTCAATATAACACCAGCCGGCTAGTAACGTGGTTAATATAACACCAGCCGGCTGGTAACGTGGTCAATAAAACACCAGCCGGCTTTACTACCTAGTCAATTTACTTTTACAAATTTCAGTCTGGTCGGCCGGAAAAAAAACTAAAACATGTTACGAAATAGGAACCCACCTGGATTTTGTCACGTGCTAGGCCCATCACATCTTGTAGGCCTAATGCACGGAGAAATTTGTGGAAAGTCTTTCCTTCTCTTAGCGGACGACAAGCGCAGGCGAGGAACCGTACATGACCAGTGTAGTCTAATACGAATTACTCTAACGCGCTCGCTGGGTCGACTAAATAAGTTGTCAAAAACTCGCCTCCTAATTGAGGATTCGAAAAAGTGACCAGTGGAGCTACAGGCAATCGTTTTAGTAATTGTAAGACTTGACTGCTAATTGTCTACCATTATTTTAGGGGAATTACTGTTCCTCTCGTGCACACTTGAAGAGTGCAAAATGTGTAGTTCTCTTCAGGATTTATCACAGTGGAGACCATGCTCGGTTCTATTGTGTTTAGCCAGACCAGCATCCGCATTGGATTGGCCTTGTGGAGTTGAGAGGAAATCATTGTCAGCTCTTGACACAGGAAGGAAGGTCGAGTCACGTGGCATTGGTTGGTTTACAACAGTTGCTGGTGTCAACTAAAGACCAGGGAGTCACGTGGCATTAGTTGGTGTACAACAGTTGCTGGTGCCACCTAAATACCACGGAGTCTCGTGACATTTGTTGGTGTACAACAGTTTCTGGTGTCAACTAAAAACCAGGGAGTCACGTGGCATTAGTTGGTGTACAACAGTTGCTGGTGTCACCTTAAGACCAGGGAGTCACGGTTGCGAAGTGCTTGTGCTGCAGGCCTCGCACTCCGAGATTTGTGGGTTTGATTCCGAGCTGCAGACAAATTATTTCTGAAGCATATGGTGTATCTATTTGCAGTGTGTGTGTGTGTGTGTTGTGTGTGTGTGTGTGTGTTTGTGTGTGTGTGTCTGTGTGTATCCTATTTATCGGACATCGCTCTCAACACCAAGATTTTACTGCTGTTGTTGATGTGTTGACAAGTTTACAATCAGTAGGTTGCCATTGCTTTCTGGACGGTCGGCTCCTATACCAACACGTTAAAATCCAGCACAAAGCGGTTTGCTGCCAATTCAGTCGCAGCTGTGTTTCGAACGCCGGTAAGCAGGCTTACGAATCGCGTCCATTAGCCCTTAGCCAAGAAGACCGGCAGCGTATATATAGATGGACTTGAAACCTCGTATTCGTATTTGAAGCCCATAAACGGGCATTTTCCCGCTGTTTATGCTTCACCTTGACACCGCGAGGTACAAGAGGAAAAGGTGAGTTGATAACGATGAAACCCTCGTAGATATCCCACATCGACAAAGGAATCTCCATTGTACACATCTGACATAAGATAGTAAAGGTGCCACTTCCCACAACGCTTCAAGCCAGGGATGGACCACCGCAGGATAAACTGAGCAGTCAAAATTAGACCGATAGTCATCATCATCATCAAGTGCCGTGCCGGCTGGCGTAGGCGTTCATGGCTCTCCATAGATCTCGGACCGATAGTGGATAAACAAAATAAGAGTAGACAAAACAAGACTAGTCAAAACAAGACTAAACAAGACAAGACTAGACAAAACCAGACAAGAGCGCAACGTGAACTGTGTCTAAAACTGCCCCATCATGATTACGTGGAGAGAAAGAATATACCCAGTAAACAGACATCCAGTCCGGTACCCTCAGACACAGGATACATTAGGATGCACGAGCTTGGGCAGTGTCCGACTGTTGGTGTAGGCGTGTGATATTTTACCTTGCTTACTGGGACAAATACTGTATTCCCTACATACTGTTGCTCACTTTTATGTTTATATCGTTTTACCCGCATTACTACATCGATTCCCGACTCATTTTTTCGGATCTTACCCGCAAATCCAATATTCACTGGCAGAGACGCGTGTACTCTGGGGATGTGAATGCGTGATGCCAATGTCACAATGGCAGGAGTCGATTCTCTATGGCCCCGGAATGAAGTCAAACAAGAATGGATGATAAGAAATAGGATTTGTGCCGCGACTTGCTTCGTGTGCTGAAAATAAATGTAAATAATACTGATTGTTGTTGAAGGGAGGCACTGTTTGAAGTAAAAGTCAAATATAGGAAATAAGCAGTGAATAATGTTAGACTATGAACAGTGAAATGGTGAAGGAATTGGAGGAAATGGAGATAATTATTTCTTCCTTGCTTGTATTCTAAAATGAGAACACTGAGTATGTTGTATATACATAAACATTTCCGTTTGAACGTTGACTGCGCAGTTCATCTTGTGGTCCCTTCCTTCCATTAAGCGTAGTGGGGATGGTTAATTCACTATCTTGCGTCAGCTGTGTCCATCAACATACCTTGCCGATGGAGAATAGCTATGGTGCTATCAATCCATCTACTTCTACATCCCGTTATCGCTCTAGAACCAGATATTTTACTGCTGTATGCAAACAGAGGCATTCAGTACCGTGCGGTAGATTTTCTCATTATGTTGCAACTCTTCGAAATGCCGCCCCCTTATGAATCCCCCATACGGTGCCGCTTGATGCGGCCGCCTCTCTGTTTCATAGCATGGGGGAATTTCTTCAAGTTTTATCTGCTTCAGTTATCACAATCACTCTACTTTCTGTCTGCCTATATATTCTGCATGCCACATTAGTGTTGCATTTCTCCAAGTGTCACCGCCCCTCTGGCCATGTCTGTAGACGACTTCCACAACTGTTCTTACCCATCTAATGTCACACGAATCCATAATCCTCTTGGTGTCATTCATCATCATCATCATCATCATCATCATCATCATCATCATCATCAACATTCCCCCATGCCTAGAAGCTTCGACGGTCATTTTTCGTCATCCCGCACTATCATAAGAGTCGTGGATCAGCTCTGCGATTTTGTCTCCATTATACGATTTGGCCAAACCATCTAGATATATACTTCTATGCTTGCCCCTTGTTCCTTTCGCCTCAATTTTGCCAGGTATCACCAAGTTCTCCAGTTTATGTCTTCTCTTCGAGTTGTTACGGCAGTGGTATAATGTTGTCTTCACGTCGATACCTCAGTTAATATAACCGGCATTATAAGAAGAAAAACATACTGACTAATAAACAGATGTCAATTGAAATGAGAAAATAGAGTTGTTGAGGTGCTACATAGAGCCAGTACTTTTGTATGGATGTGAAGTGTGGACAATGAGCAGTCAAGCTGAAAAAATAATTTGATGGCTGTGGAAATGTGGTTTCTGAGGAGAATGCATAGTATACCATGGAAAAAAAAACAAACAAACACACAAACAAACAACAACAAATAACCAATTACTACAGGAAACAAATGGAATTCGTAAAATGATTAGAGAAATTAGACGTAGACAGTCAAAAATTTTTGGACATGTTATGAGAAGAAATAAATTGGAGAACTTGGTGACAACTGGCAAGAACGAGGGGAAGAGAACAATGGGAAGACAGAGAAGAAGACAAAGAAGTAAATACCTGGATGGCTTGAGCACGTGGCAGGGTCGAGAAGGATCAGTGAGATCAACACCGTGTGCCACATAAACAAACAGGCAGAAGATCAAATGTTTCGGCAATCACGGTAGAATGCAACACCATCAATGGCGTTACATCAAAGACGATCCGATACGTGAGCAAGAAGACGTCCGAGACGAAAATGAATTGACGACGTCAAATGCATTGTACAATCACATAGAATGACACTATCCAGTACCACCCATCGGGCCCTGGAACGTCAACTTTTCCTCCCAACGGCGCTCTACGGCAAAATTAATAGATGATGATGAATAACTAATACTGAAAGAGTTTGTAGTGAAAAGAAGGAAACTATAGCTGTACCGTTGTCATGGAACCAAGTGGTAGCAACCAGTTCTAACATAAACAGGACACCTACAGATAAATACAACGCTGAAACAGCACACCGCTGTGAATGAATCGATTTCACGGACTTGTTAAGCAGCCTACGATTCCCGGCTCAGATACGACCAATGAATTAATTTTGAACGTTGTTGTAATCGAAGAACATCCTCGATGCTGTAACATTTTCCGCTCAACGTTCCTTCACCAGTCCACGGCTAGTTTCTGATGATCTGACTCCGCTTCAAAGTTATCTCTATTGATCTCAAGGTTGGGTAAACAAGCAATCAAATACTGAGCGGTTGAAATAGACCGAAACTTGTTCTCTCTCTGCGTGAGTTAGCGCTGTTTTTATGTCTATAAACAAAGTGAAACAAGCGTGAAATGTATGTTATAAAAACATAGCTCATACATTCATTATAAAGGCAGTTTGACATGCTTCAGTGCCTCGTTTGATATCCACTATAGTAACGGTGAAAGTCAAGTAAAAGAGCTATTGGCGGCGGTGGTATATTGGCAGGATGCGAGCCTTCCGGATTCTTAGTCATGAGTTTGATGCTTGTTGGGGCGGATTCGAATTGTAGCCTGAGTTGCCAGGTCGATCTTGTCTGAATTCAATCAATCAATCAATCATGTGCCATGCCGGAAAGCGTGGCCGGTCATGACTCGCCATTTCACTCGATCACCAGATCGTGGATCAGCTCAGTGTTCCTGTCTCGTCCATGCCATGTGGCCAAGCCATCCAGATATTTTCCTCTCGGTCTTCCTCTTGGTCTGTTCCCCTCGATCTTACCAGTTGTCACCAAGTTCTCCAATCCATTTCTTCTCATAACATGTCCAAAACATGTTGACTGTCTACGTCTAATTTCTCTAATCAATTTACGATTTTCATTTGTTTCCTGTAGTACTTGGTCATTTGTTTTTCTGTCTGTCCATGGTATTCTTTGCATTTTCCTCAGAAACCACATTTCTGCCGCCATCAGATGTTTTTCAGCTTGACTGTACAATATCCAAGTTTCACATCTATACAAAAGAACAGGCTCTATGTATCCCCTCAACACTCTTGTTCTCGTTTCAAGTGACATCTTTTTATTGGTCAGAATGTTTTTCATCTTGCTAAAGGCTACTTTCGCCATGGCGATTCTTGTTCTAATTTCTTCAAGGCATCTCCCATCAGATGTTATTACTGTTCCGAGATAATTGTACCGATTCACTTGTTGAAGAATAGCCCCATCATCTCATCTCATCATGTTCCTCTTGTATCTTGCGGTTCGAGCTGAAGTATAAACGTCGTGAGAGTGCCAGATTATGGACTTCATATATCGATATTCCCATGGACTCTGCTATTCCCTCCGTCCAACTTTTACGTGGTCGGCCTCTTCCTCTGTTTCCATCTGGTCTGTACATCATTGCTTGTTGTGGTATGCTCTTGACTGGGAACCTACTTGCATGGCCAAACCATTTGACTTGCTGCTTTCTAATAAAATCTAGTGCTGCTTTAACCCCCACTTCAGTCCTGATTTCTTCATTTCTGATCTGATCTCTTCTTGATACGTAAATGTTCTTCATTTGGCAGAATATGGTCTTTGCTTGTCCTATTCTATCTTATATCTTTGTGATGCATCTTATGTGGAAAGAAATATAGACACAAATGACAGGACAGACAAATGCATTAAAACAGAATACGCAAGGAAAGAGAAGCGTTTAGAATGCTAGAAAACATGTGGAAGTCAACGAAAAACTGGAGGACAATGTTGACAATATCTTGGACGTGGTCAGGCGTGGGTTAGGCATGCGTTCGTCGTTCGCCAGCAGAGGACAGGACCGGCCACCGACTTCTGCCTGCATCCAGGAGAGGACAGGACCGGCCACGTACTTCTGCCTGCATCCAGGAGAGGACAGGACCGGCCACCGACTTCTCCCTGCATCCAGGAGAGGACAGGACCGGCCACCTACTTCTCCCTGCATCCAGGAGAGGACAAGACCGGCCACCGACTTCTGCCTGCATCCAGGAGAGGACAGGACTGGCCACCTACTTCTGCCTGCATCCAGGACTGCAACATGTGATGACCCTAGTGCACCACGGTCCCATAGCGGAAGATTGTGCTCGGTTATCATCTTCAACAGCCAGTGTAGAGTTCCAATACTAATGGTGTGCGTTGTGATCAGATTCTATGTCCGTCTTGCTTTACCTCTGAGTGACGACTGTCGACCAGATCCTCCGACCATCCCTTGCTGCTGCATTCTCTCTAGACCATGATAGTCCATCTGTTCATCTGCATTATTCACATGCTTCTAGAGTGCCTTCACAACATCCGCCTTATGCATTAAATCGCCCTTTAAAGTTGCGGCACCAACTAATCTGTCCGCCTGTTCATTTCCAACCTCACATTCTTGTTTAAATTTCCCTAATAAATGACAAACATCTACATGCTGGGGTTAACCGCAACGGTCTGTAAAGTACATTTAACTTAAACGTTAAATCATCTCTGCTGTATGATCATAAACACGGAGAAAGTCTAAATGAAATAAGCATTAACAACAAACATTCCTTAACTGATGTCTATGCAGAGTTTTATTTACAATGTTGCATGACCTTTCCAGGACCTATCAATCACCGCTAAATTGATTATCTATGCAAATGTACGTTTAGTAGTTGCTTTCTAGACGAGAATGCAACGGTAAAGTCCAACTTTGCAGCTGTAGGAGTTAAACAGCCTAACTCCCATCAGGGAACTGGACATTTAAGAGCGATCGCATTAATTCTTTCCAGTGTGTTGACGTCTCTGTGGAGAATAGAGGCACTGACTTTGTATGACAGAATCACTCACGTGGAATTAAAGTAGACAATAGGCAGATTCTGGTGAATCTAGAGCTAAATGTGAGAAGCAGACAGTAGGCAGATTCTGGTGAATCTAGAACTGAATGTGAGAAGCAGACAGTAGGCAGATTCTGGTGAATCTAGAGCTGAATGTGAGAAGCAGACATTAGGCAGATTCTGGTGAATCTAGAACTGAATGTGAGAAGCAGACAGTAGGCAGATTCTGGTGAATCTAGAACTGAATGTGAGAAGCAGACAGTAGGCAGATTCTGGTGAATCTAGAACTGAATGTGAGAAGCAGACAGTAGGCAGATTCTGGTGAATCGAGAACTGAATGTGAGAAGCAGACAGCAGGCAGATTCTGGTGAATCTAGAACTGAATGTGAGAAGGAGACAGTAATTAGATTCTGATGAATCTCGCACATTTCCCAATGGGGGATAACAGACAACCAAAGAAGAACGACGACCTGGCGTGAGGTGGTCACGGGTGTCTGCACCTATAGGAGAGACAAAGGCGAAGTTAAATCTTGCGACTTAAGGACATTCCGTCCTGGAGCCAAATGCGACTGAGCAAGTTTTAATGTGTGTCTTAAATGAAGATAAAGTAGTCGTCCTTTAGCTCTGATGAGGAAACTGTTTCCTAGCTAGGCTAGCTGATCGTAATAATAAGTGAGTTTCCACTTCTAGGTTTAGGATAGTTCAAAAACGCGCTGTGTTCTCAGTAAACGTGGTAGATTAAACCTTTTTTGTTTGTTCGCATATCCTTTACAGGACATCGATGTCAACATTAGCATCTTTCAGCTGATTGTTGATTTCTTGGCAAGATTACGCTCAGTAGTTTGCCATTGCTTTCTGAGCGACCGACTCACATACCCCGTAAGTTACCGATGCGGCTAGAACCGCAACCGATACTCGCGTAGTCACGTTACTCACGAGAGTATACGGGATTATGGAGAAAGACGCTAACTCATAGGCCAGGGAGACCGGCAGATTAAAACTACGTCACTTAATTTGATATTTAAACAGTGTATCACATAAAAACGGTTGCAAATATTTAACGGTCACTCAATATACGCCCTTCTGGGGAGTCTTCATGACGACATGGTCACACAGCCTTGCCTCTTGCTTCAAAGGATCTGGGTTCGATTCTGACCTACGTCATTCCGTTCACGAGTACAATGTTCTCGGAGATTCCTGGGGATCGTCGCTGGAGTTACGGAGTTCGTGGTTTCGTGCGATGCTTTCGGCGGGCCGTTCTGTTGGAAATGGGATAAAACCCGGTGCAATGAAGTCGATACTTCTGCTTTTTAACATTTGCCAATGTGACATGCATGTTTCTACACTGTATCAGCAAGTCTACTGCGTGTTTTCTAAAATGGTCAACTATTGCAGCATGTTAAACCTGACCCAAGAACTGAACAATAGCAATAACCATGAATAATTTACTAAACCAGATACAATCTCCGTGTGTCCTTTCAGGACATTCTATAACTGTGATTATTGCAGTTGGTTACACAAGAAATTGGTGAAAAATAAGCCGATATTGTCGTGTGGAAAGATTTGTTTGTTAGCTGATTCGAGTAGCCAGCGTGTCAATTGAGATGAATGAACTCATTACGGTCAGGAACAAGACACAGAATGTTATCATCAAACTTAATCAAGTTTATGAATGAATAAAAACAATCCCCAAAAGCTGCTGTTGCTTTATTTTGTCTGGAAACTTTTGGAACTTGATTCTCATTTAGCGGAAGCCGAATCTTGCGCATGAAAGAAACGTTACTCCGGTGACATGTTAATTCAATAAGGTGTGTCTATGAGTGGGGCTAAGCAATACATTGTTGTTATGTGTTGTTTGAGTGGGCGGCGTTGTCCGCGCTGAGTGCTTGCATAGTGGATGTAGTTGATTGTGCGTAGTTCTTTGTTTGCATTCAGAGTCCCACTTTGTTTGCTGAATACAAAAATCTAATCTTTGAAATTATTTTGGTGTTTATTATTATTATTATTATTATTATTATTATTATTATTATTATTATTATTATTATTCAGCCAAATCTGAATTTTCAAATTTTGATCTCAAATAAGAGGAGCGGCTGGCCGAGTGGCTAGAACGCCGGACTCTCATTCGGGAGACCCGGGTTCGATCAATCGGTAAGGTGTGGGATTTTTTTCTGTCGAGGGCAAAAAGAAAATCCTAACCTGCACAGTTCGCGGCGACTGCACTAGCCAGGCGGCCTTAATTCCTCAGGCTCAAAGACCTCTCTGCCATACACCGCAAGGTACTATATAAAACCATGTCTTGTCATCGGGAAATTCATTATGCAAACTTACATTCTTTATTCATCTCGAAATCCATTATCTTATATTCTTTAACCCACATTTACATTCAGAAATCAATTTTCCTTTATCCGAAAATGCAATACAGAGTACTTACAAGTACTAATTTTCAGTGCGAAATTAATTTATATGTATCTATACGTTTTTTTTTTTTATTGTTGCGTATCCCTTACGGGACAATTCAGTCAACACCAGCATTTTTCAGCTGCTGTTGATGTACTAGGCAAGTGTTCCGTTCAGTAGTTTGCCATTGCTTTCTGAACGACCGACTCCCATACCAGCACGTTATAACACAACGCGACACGGTCTGCTGTACTACCTATCTATACGTTAGGGATTATTTAATTATATCTTATTGTTTCTTCCAATTTTATTTCATCCTGGTTGTTACACCATCAGTCCTATGTAGTCACAACGTCCCCTTCAGAAACAATTTTACAGTTGCCTACAAGTACACTAATTTGTTCGCTTTCCATGATTCACTGTCATACAGCAGAAACGGTTCTGTAAAACAATTCAGCACTCTCTTTCTGCAGTCCCGTAATAGTGACTTATTGAATCAGAAGAATTTTATTTTCTGAAGTACAACCTTTTCTTAGACCGCCAGCACCTTGCCGTCTTGACAGACGGTAGTTAGCTACATTATGCTTTAAAAAAAAGACATAATAACTACAAAGCATGGCGGTGGCGATTATGACTGATCACACCAGTTCTCGCTGTAAATGTTCGTTCACAAATGATGCATATGAACACATGATCATTTCCACCATCATGCACCTTCTGCAGTCAGTTTCTCCTTTGCATAACATATTCAGCTTTTAATCCCTGTAACCCATCTTCCATCAAAATTATATACGATATTAGCTCATTGCAGAGCATAAGACCATCGCCTCATCTCATCGTGTTCCTCTTGTACCTTGCGGTGTCATGTTGCAGCGTAAACAACTTGACAGAGTGCCCACTTATAGGCTTCATTTTTCGAGATCCCCATGGACTCTGTTATTCCCTGTCACTACAGACGAGCAACCTAAATTCCCCATGCGGGATATGGTGCTATTTAAATGGCCCAATACGAGTTGGATAATGCGGACATCCTTTAAGGCCCCAATGTTGACAACGACTTAGAATAAGAAATTACATTTTGCACCTGATTATGATAGGCAGAGAGCAATGCAATCAAATGTTCATAGTCATATCTTTGCTTAGCAGATGCTACCACCTTCATTTTCTTCGTCTAACTCATTAGTCGCGAGAATCGGATTAAATACCATTTTAAAATATTCCGAATTCAAATGGGAATAATCTTTATCACACTCAATTGCGTTACTGATTTCGGCGACCATGATGAACCAAACTTCGCGATATCTATCCGACAGGGTATTTGTAAAGTCTCACTACACTTTGTATGTAAAACAAATTTGAAAAATGAAGTACATGACGTCATAAAAATGTGCTCCACAGTCCATCGTGAAGCAATATGCAGCGAATGACTGTCGTCTGCTGGAGTAATTCTTTGCACTCCAAACAGAATACTGTTATCAACGGAAAACAAAATTTATTTACTTTTTTTATTTTCAAACTTGTTCTACATACAAAGTGTAGGAGACTTTACAAACACCCGGTATAATTCGGTTGACGATACTTTACTGCGCCATATTGAACGGCTGTAAAGAAGCCTCTTTCGCTGTTTCCCCTAGCTCGTTTCCCACAGTGTTTCCAATTGTTATATCTTTCAGCTGTCCCTGTGGCGGAGTAATTAGGTCGGTTGCCTCGCGCTCCAAAGGTGGTAGGTTCGATTTCAAGATACGTCGTTCGGGTACGAGTGCAATATTCACCGATACTTCTGAGGGTCATTGCTTTAGATACGGAGTTCGCCGCTTTGTGTGGCGCTTTCGGCAGGCTGTACTGCGGAAAGAGACCGAGCCTTATGTGATTAAACTCTTTGCAATGAAGACGATTCTCTTGCCTTTTAAGTATCTTCCATCTTTTTTTCGTTTTTCTTTTTTTTTCCCGTGACATGATTTTTTAAAAAGAAACCTTTATAATGAGCAACATGGAACATTTTGAAGGAGGCTATGCCGCAAAGAAAACCTATCACAAGCAGAAAGAGACAGTCTTAATTTTGTGGCCACATTATGAGAACGCAAAAAACTGGAACATGTTGTGACAACCGGAAATATTTGTGGAAAGAAAGATAGCGGAAGAGCGCGAAAAAAAATGTATTGAAACTGTAAATTGAAATGTAACAGACAGACAGACAGACAGACAGACAGACAGACAGACAGACAGACAGACAGACAGACAGACAGACAGACAGACAGACAGACAGACAGACAGACAGACAGACAGACAGACAGACAGACAGACAGACAGACAGACAGACAGACAAACAGACAGACAGACAGACAGACAGACAGACAGACAGACAGACAGACAGGCAGGCAGGCAGGCAGGCAGGCAGGCAGACAGACAGGCAGGCAGGCAGGCAGGCAGGCAGGCAGGCAGGCAGGCAGGCAGGCAGGCAGACAGACAGACAGACAGACACTGAAATCCTACAAAACATACTACATCGCTGCCACCATTCCTTTGTTATCATTGATTCATCAACACCTTCCTCCTCACTCACTGCGATCGTCAATGAGCCGTGTCGTGTCAGTGAGAACTGTATCGATCTCATTCAAATATTTATCACCTGGCGGACAATTACTCTAATTGACCGCTGGTGTATCCATTCAGCGCATAACTTTACCGGCCTCTCGGATTAAGGTAACAGCATTCTGGGACTTCACTTCATGTGATGATTGTTAACTGTTCAAGTATGCAGGGCTGAATTGTAATACACATTGCTTGACTTAAGTCTGTGTGCTGTCTATCACAAAACTACGAGGCGCTTAAAATGAAAATGGTTTTATTCTAAAGACTCTTTGAGTTGTCCAAGCAGGTAGAAATTACTTGGGATTATTTAATGATAAGTTCGGGGATGTGGTACACACTGAAAGTGGAGGTAGTCAATGGTTTCAATCGTTGCACGGGCAGTATGGGTCGAGCATTGTTATGTTGCAAAAAGACACCTTTACTCAGAAGTCCTCGTCGTTTAGATTTGATTGCGGACCGAAACTTCCTACTCCACTCGTACACTTGTTGACTGACAGGTATACATCAACATAATGGACATTCATTCGCCGATGAATTTCTATAGAATTCACCCCGTCACTGATTTTAAAACAAAAACGGATAACAGAACTCTGCTCCTCTTTGGGCATTGTTAAAAGTAGGGCAACCATCTATAAACTGTGCTAATGACCTCACCGTCTCCGTCTGCCACGTGATATCACCCTTGGCATCCTTAACAACAAATTGACAGGTTACAAGACAATGGCAAGGTTACTGTAATTTCTATCACACTTTTAAGGTTTTAATCTGAAGCCTCCTCGTAAAATTGCGCATAGTGTTTATTCAGTTTTATAACAACAAGTCTGAATTGACACACTTATTCAATCTTTGCTTGAATTTTAAAATGCCATGGGAACAGACAACTCTATTTGTGAATAACGAAGACACAAACAATAGATTGTACGATTTATTGCCCAACATATTTCGTTGCATCTCGACAGAATTCACACAACATAAAGTAAAATAACTAGATAAATCCATCAAGCTGAAATACACACATGTTCGCACAGTATTGTCAAGTAAAATAATCCGTCCCTCTGTACGCCAAATCCAAATGCATTTACCCATTCATGTGCAGGTGCCAATCTACCTTCATCGGCAGAACAGAGCGGCAGTTACACAATAGGATGGTTGAACACATACCTAATTGTCTAATTGGATTGAAAAGATAGTATACACGGGTGATGGGAGCCTCGGAATTCCCACACACTACAAACTTCCTGCGTCGTTGAATGCACGGCACGTTTTGGAAACTCGTCATGTGATTGAAAGAGACTTTTCTTTTCGCGTGTTGTTTAATACACAAAATAGTCGCTTGTTAACGTTTGCAGAAGACATGATTAATCTACATAGGCCAATTTTCTGCAAACAGAAAGACATGATAGTCAGTTTAAAATTACCTTAGTAGACAATTGACATTACTGTGAGAACATTTGTATATTTCAGCTTGAAGGATTTATCTAGTTATTTTAATTTATACTGTGTAAAAGTCTGCAGTATGTACCAGACGAGATGCAGTGAAATATGCTAGGCTATAAATCGTCCAAGTCTATTGTTTGTGCCTTCTTTATTCAAATTTACTACGGGAAAACATTGTTTTGATTTTGTGAAACTATTTTTCAAACTTAACCAGTTAATTATATGCCAGGCTGACCTATTTATAACTGTAAATATTATTTCCTATCAACTTTTTTTCCCCCCGAAAAGATTAGAGAAAAGAAAACAGTTTGTTGGAGCTAAATCCAGAGAATTGGGTGAGAGTAGAAGTACTTCAGTATTCAAATACGTGGCTTAAAAGATGCGATGAATTTCTTTGTTAACGGGCTCGTTGTCTTGAAGGAACGGATGATTTAAGCTCATACTATTCCTTAGTTTCAGGTGATTACTTTGTGAGTTTGGTAAAGTACTATAAATTAACTGCATTGTAAGGTAGCAGATAATCTTTCAGTATGACATCTGTGGCGTCACCTTTCCTGCAGATGTATGTGCTTAAGGCTTGACACGTGTTGGTGAGCGCAGAGTTTTCTATCGTTGGAAAGATGCGAATGCAGTGCTTTGTTAAGGGGCACGATGTCTTGAAAGAAAGAACACTTGAAATGCGTAGTATTCCTCGGTTTTGAACTCTTTTGTGAGTTCCATAAGGAAATCGGCATAGACAGACTATACATTAACTGTGTTTCCAGACGGCAGTTATTTTTCAGTAGGACATCTTTAGCGTCTTCGTCATCACCTTTCTGGCAGATGTGTATGTTCTCAGCCGCACAGGGGTTTATTTGAGCTGTTTTCCAGTTGTATGTTGGAGATTTTGGATTGAGAAATCATAAGGGTGAACTAAAGTTTCATCTGTACTAATCACGGCCGTAAAAATGTTTACTAAATGTCACTGTCTTAGCAATTGTCGTCAGCATTTTACCCACACTTGTGTCTCTTCACGTGCCGCTAGGTGAAGAAACCAGCGGGCATACCTATTTCTCATGTTCGGTTTGTTGTGTAATATTAAATTATTTTTTTTACAATCTTTATAAATGATTTGTTTAATTCATGCTGCATTTCTTTTGCTGCAATTCGAGGACGGTCTCCCATACTATGGCAGATCAATAACATTTAAGAGGCGACACTAAATCTGTCTACAATTTATTTGTAAGAACGTAAACTATGTCCAGAAAACCTCAAAATACTGCTTTCAAATCCCTGTGTATTCCTCTAGGTATTTTCGCCTGTAACTTAAGGAATTTTATCACAGCCCTGGACTCTGACTTCTCAATTTTTCTGAAAAATCGTTGGAGTAGCTGATTGGGTTAACTAGGTATATTGCGTTGTGCAACACAATGAGAGAACCCAGTGCATAAACAAAGCATACCTCACAAGTGCATGAAACCCCATTGAAGATACGAAGCAAACTTGACACATTCGTGGCAAATCTAAGGAGCGTCTAGTTTAAATTTATCATGTCACTCCTTCATCCTTCTGCTCTTTATTCTCCATTAGGACATAGACGCTCAATCAAACCAGACCCAAGGCGTCCTATATTTTGCAAGCTCCTGCAGATTAATGAAAGTCCTTCCAATAGTATTCATCTTTGTAGGTCTCTTTTTAAACTGTTTTCAGATATCGTGCTATTTCGTTGGCCTTGTGGGTTCCAGACAAGATAATTATAGTTATATTGTCCTCACCTTTTCTCAGTGTGCCTCCTACGCCAGCGTCTTTCCGCAACTCTTGGTTCCCTGGAAAGTGTTACCACTTCATAATCAACGTAAAGACTGATGGCCAGCTTTTTGCGCACAGAGAACCCGTGCTAGGGTGTCCAGCCGACACTGATTGGCACTCATTGTGAGGAAAGAAGAGATACAAAAATCAGTAAGAACATTATACAATATAAATGTTGAAAGCCGTAGGCGCACCGAGATTCTAACCTGCCTCCTACAAGTGACGTCATAGTCTAGCTGAAGAAACAAGTGCACTTCCACGCGCCAATCCTAGAAAATAAAAGATGTTATTATAAGCCAGACCTATCGCCCGCTTGAATCGCTGCTGATTACAACAACGTTTTACTGTCGGGACTTGCGAGTGCTGCTTCTCTAGAATAATCTCACATAAGCCTGGGCGATCGATGCCCTCGTCTTCGGTCGTCCATTGCTCTCTGTCTTCAGCAGCGAGTGCTAGATGTAGCACTCCAACATACATGTTGTTTATCGCTTATCATCATCGTCAAATGGTTTGACGACTGGCGCGGGCGATCATGCTTCTCCACAAATTGATACCTCCTGCGGCATGGATCAATTCGTGTGTTGGTTCCTTTCTTCCTTTCCCTGCCATGACACACGACTGTCAATAATTTTTTATTGATGTCTTCCTCAACCTATTTTACACAAATCTTTCTTGTTGTCACATCATGTTCCAGTTTTCGTCGTCTTATAATGTGCCTAGAAATGAAGTCTGCCTCTTTCTGATGTTTGTGATAAATTGTCTTTGCGACATAACCTCCCTCAAAATGTCCAGTTTGCTCATTTGGCTGTCCATTTAATTTTCAGCATTCCTCTAAAACCACTCTACAAGACTTCCAGGAATGTTTTCGCATGTTTTCTAAATGTCCAGGATTCGCAGTCATTTGTTAAAATGGTTCCATGAGAGAAATCGTTTCTCTAGCTTCCTGTGACAACTGCTTACTTCATAAAATGTCCGTCATGCTGTCTCTTATACAGGGTGTATTTTTAATGACTGCAGTGTTTGAAAATATTGCAGGATAGATGTATATTGGAAATCAAGGTAGCGATAGATGTATACTGGAAACCACGGTAGCGATAGATGTATATTGGAAACCACGGTAGCGATAGATGTATATTGGAAACCACGGTAGCGATAGATGTATATTGGAAACCACGGTAGCGATAGATGTATATTGGAAACCAAGGTAGCGATAGATGTATATTGGACACCACGGTAGCGATAGATGTATATTGGAAACCACGGTAGCGACTCATGCCTGTGTTGATCCAGTGTGGTGATGCCGAGGTAAGGGGTTCGATCCCTACAGCTGACTAAAATGTTGACCTGTCGTCCTTGACTTGGGGACGTAAATTACAAGCACCCCTGGAGTCGGAGTAATTTACTTGGGGACGTAAATTACAAGTACCCCTGAAGTCGGAGTGGGTTCGCCTAATGGCGAGGGACACTGTTAATAAGGAAAGCTAATCCACACGAAAACTTCAGTCCAGGACTACTAGAAGTAGTGTGTATGGACTACGCTTGAGTTCAAAGCGAGCGAGCGCAAATAAAAAAAAATGTGGTTGCGGATTCGATCCACTTCAGGGCGGTTTCACATTTTAAAACTTACCCGAGACTCCCAGATACACCACCCTAAACTGGGTACCAGATCCACCACCCTAAACTGGGTACCAGATCCAACACCCTAACCTTGGTACCAGATCCACCACCCTAAACTGGGTACCAGATCCAACACCCTAACCTTGGTACCAGATCCACCACCTTAAACTGGTTACCAGATCCAACACCCTAACCTGGGTACCAGATCCACCACCCTAACCTGGGTACCAGATCCACCACCCTAACCTGGGTACCAGATCCACCACCCTAAACTGGGTACCAGATCCACCACCTTAAACTGGTTACCAGATCCAACACCCTAAACTGGGTACCAGATCCACCACCTTAAACTGGGTACCAGATCCACCACCCTAAACTGGGTACCAGATCCACCACCTTAAACTGATTACCAGATCCAACACCCTAAACTGGGTACCAGATCCACCACCTTAAACTGGTTACCAGATCCACCACCCTAAACTGGGTACCAGATCCAACACCCTAAACTGGGTACCAGATCCACCACCCTAAACTGGGTACCAGATCCAACACCCTAAACTGGTTACCAGATCCAACACCCTAAACTGGGTACCAGATCCACCACCTTAAACTGGTTACCAGATCCAACACCCTAAACTGGGTACCAGATCCACCACCCTAAACTGGGTACCAGATCCAACACCCTAAACTGGTTACCAGATCCAACACCCTAAACTGGGTACCAGATCCACCACCTTAAACTGGTTACCAGATCCAACACCCTAAACTGGTTACCAGATCCAACACCCTAAACTGGGTACCAGATCCAACACCCTAAACTGGGTACCAGATCCAACACCCTAAACTGGTTACCAGATCCAACACCCTAAACTGGTTACCAGATCCACCACCCTAAACTGGGTACCAGATCCACCACCTTAAACTGGTTACCAGATCCAACACCCTAAACTGGGTACCAGATCCACCACCCTAAACTGGTTACCAGATCCAACACCCTAAACTGGGTACCAGATCCAACACCCTAAACTGGGTACCAGATCCACCACCCTAAACTGGGTACCAGATCCACCACCCTAAACTGGGTACCAGATCCACCACCTTAAACTGGTTACCAGATCCAACACCCTAACCTTGGTACCAGATCCACCACCTTAAACTGGTTACCAGATCCAACACCCTAACCTGGGTACCAGATCCACCACCCTAACCTGGGTACCAGATCCACCACCCTAAACTGGGTACCAGATCCACCACCTTAAACTGGTTACCAGATCCAACACCCTAACCTTGGTACCAGATCCACCACCTTAAACTGGTTACCAGATCCAACACCCTAACCTTGGTACCAGATCCACCACCTTAAACTGGTTACCAGATCCAACACCCTAACCTTGGTACCAGATCCACCACCCTAACCTGGGTACCAGATCCACCACCCTAAACTGAGTACCAGATCCACCACCTTAAACTGGTTACCAGATCCAACACCCTAACCTTGGTACCAGATCCACCACCTTAAACTGGTTACCAGATCCAACACCCTAACCTTGGTACCAGATCCACCACCTTAAACTGGTTACCAGATCCAACACCCTAACCTTGGTACCAGATCCACCACCTTAAACTGGTTACCAGATCCAACACCCTAACCTTGGTACCAGATCCACCACCCTAAACTGGGTACCAGATCCAACACCCTAACCTTGGTACCAGATCCACCACCTTAAACTGGTTACCAGATCCAACACCCTAACCTGGGTACCAGATCCACCACCCTAAACTGGGTACCAGATCCACCACCTTAAACTGGGTACCAGATCCACCACCTTAAACTGGTTACCAGATCCAACACCCTAAACTGGGTACCAGATCCACCACCTTAAACTGGTTACCAGATCCAACACCCTAAACTGGTTACCAGATCCACCACCCTAACCTGGGTACCAGATCCAACACCCTAACCTGGGTACCAGATCCACCACCTTAAACTGGGTACCAGATCCAACACCCTAAACTGGGTACCAGATCCACCACCCTAAACTGGGTACCAGATCCACCACCCTAAACTGAGTACCAGGAAATATCTTGGAAGGTAAATGTGGCCGGATTAATACCGACCACACCAGCCATTAAGCGCCGATATTTGAAAAAAATATCAATCTGGCCTCAAGTACCCAATGCGCCTTATGAGTGTAAAATGAACCTTATATATATTAAAAAGTAGCTTAAAAGTCGACAGGGTCGACTTCATTGCACCGGGTTTAATCCCATATGACTCGGTCTGTTTCCGCAACGCGGAAAGCGTCGCACAAAGCACGAACTCCGTAGCTCTAGCAACGACCCACAGGAGTCTCCGAAAAATTTCACTAGTGAACCGATGGAAGCGGCCCGGAATCGAATCCACAGCTTTCGGAGCCTGTGTCAAACAGCTTGACTACTTCGCCACGGAGACTCCACCTTATGTATATATATATATATATATATATATATATATATATATATATATATATATATATATATATATATATATATATACATTGAATCTGCCCAGCTTGGGATCAAACCCCTGACCTCCTGGTCGGCATGCAGGTGTTAGCCACTACGCTACCAAGGCTCGGGTTGGGTCTCTGTGATTATGAAGCCTCAAGATGACCCAGTTATTACATTCGAGGCAATCGCTTGCAGATCATTTGGGCGCCTGTGTCTATTTGCGTGAGGTTATAGTATAGATCGTTTTCATGGTGTGGTACCGAAGTAGCGCTCTCATGGGGATTGTGTTTTAAAAGTAGCCCTCCTCTCTCCAATATCAGAAACCAGCAGCTTGTACAAGGAGAGTAAAAACATGATGTATGTTCTTTGCAGTACGTTGCAATCAATCCTGGGATGATATTCAATGCAGTTTTACGTTCAGTAGATTGCCAGTGCTTTTCTAAAAGAAAAGTCAACGTTTAAGTACAGCTTAATGCTGGTGTCGGGGTTGAACTACCTACCTCGCAATCAGCGTATCGACAGTTTAAGAGTTAGCGCTCTTATCCATTCGACCAGATCTACGAAGGAAAAGCAATGGAACTACAATGTGGATTTCCATCCAAAGCTTTAGTGCTATGTATGGAGAAACATATTAGGGTGTAACTAGGTCATGATTCAGTCACGTCACAAACCGACTGTCTAGGATTAAGCTAGGATTACTCTTGGATTATGAAGGTAAAGGGCTGAAAGATTTGGGGTGAGGGGGTAGTTTCTCGCTACCAGACGCCTCCTAATGAACTGAATTTATCATTCTTTATTGGATTTGCGGTGAATTCAAAGGCATTTAAGAGCATCATTAGTAGTAGTGAATACTTATTTAATGATGCCATTTAAAAAAGCATATTAAAACATATAATTCAGAGCTGTCCATTTGGGAAAACTAAAAGATGAATTTGGGATAAGAACAGGAGTGCGACAGGGATACCCTGTGCTACTTGTATTAATCTTACTGACCATGTGCTGGATATTGAATACAAGAAGCAATAACGCCAGAAATGGAATTAAATGGACTCTGACAGAGCAGATGGATGATCAGGATTGATGATCTGGATTGATGTTATGGATTGATGATCTGGATTGATTATCTAATTTGATGATCTGGATTGATGTTCTGGATTGATGATCTGGATTGATGATCTGGATTGATGATCTGGATTGATGATCTGGATTGATGATCTGGATTGATGATCTGGATTGATGATCTGGATTGATGATCTGGATTGATGATCTGAATTGATGATCTGAATTGATGATCTGAATTGATGATCTGGATTTGTGATCTAGATTGAAGATCTGGGTTTATGTTCTGGATTGATAATCTGCATTGGTGATCTGGATTGGTGATCTGGACTTCGCTGATGACATTACACCCTTGCCCACACACGATATCTAATGCAAGATAAACTAGATACGGTTGATGAGAAGCTCTAGCAAGTAGGTCTAAAAGGCACAGAGAAAGATCCGCGATAATGAATATAGTTGCATGAAAGGGCGCACGTGGTCGGGGTCTTTGTAATCGTGTGTATAGTGCAGAAGAACAGACAGATCATCATGGCCTGGAGAGAATGGTGCGTCGGGCGACCAGAGGATCCGGCTGACACCCAGGACTCAGAGGAAAGGCCAGACGGACATATAATCAGACTGCCATTGTTACTTTAAGTATTTGGACTCCTCGCTGGCTGTTGAAGATGAGGACGGAGAGTCTATGAGAATGTCCCGATGTGATGTCAGTTCTTGATTCAACTCAACTCAACTCATGATAATGAGCATACATGAAACAACTGATAACCCGATCTTCTTGCTGAAATGTGATTTCAAGAGTTGGAACTATACACATATTTATATACGAGTAGCCATGTAGCTACAGATATAACGAGTAGCCATGTAGCTACAGATGTAACGTGTAAAATTTAGAGTTAAAAATCTTCCCAAAGTATTTCAGGATCCTTGCAGGTGCTACGGAGTTCGTGCACTGAGCTGAGATTCTCTGGACTCGGGCGAGAGTTAGGAGTAGAACGGAGCACTTATGGGTTACACCTGTGTGCTGTGATGTTGATCCGTCGACTAAACTATATAACTAAACTATGTAACGAGTAGCCAGGGGGACAGATAAAGATTACAATTAGAATAAAATATGCACCAGAACATTTCATATCAGTAGGACATTTGTGGAAGTCATGAGAAATGACAACCAGTACCTTTCTCTGCAACCCACAGGCAAGAGAGTGACACCAAACATCGCATGTAGAAGAGAATTCACTCAGCTAGGGGCCGTAGCCACGATGAAGGTTGGCTGCAATGGATCTTCAACACTGCCTGTCTCTAGTCTTGACTGTACATTCTGTCAGATTGAAGTTTATCAATCTCTTGATGTTGTCTACCCACTTGTATCATTGTCTATCTCTTGTTTGCTTGCCTTCAGCCTTACCCTCTAGTATGGTTTTTATAAAATTATTATGTCTTTTAACGTAGCCGAAATATTTCATTTGTCTCTTTTCTATTTCTTTCATCAACTCTCTTACCTAGAACCTCTGCATTTAATTGTTGTTTCCATGAAAAACGACATATTCGTCTGTAAATTAACATCCCCAGGGCCTCAATTCGACTTTCAAAATGCTTGTTCATTGTCCAGGTTTCCGTACCATATAGTAGCGGTGAATATACATAACATTTGACAATGCTCATGTTTAGTCAGTCAGTCGGTCGGTCAGTCAGTCAGTCAGTCAGTCAGTCAGTCAGTCAACCAGTCAGTCAGTCAGTCAGTCAGTCAGTCAATCAGTCAATCAGTCAGTCAGTCAGTCAGTTAGTTAATCAGTCAGTCAGTCAGTCAGTCAGTCAGTCAGTCAGTCAGTTAGTTAGTTAGTTAGTTAGTTAGTTAGTTAGTTAGTTAGTTAGTTAGTTAGTTAGTTAGTTAGTTAGTTAGTTAGTTAGTTAGTTAGTTAGTTAGTTAGTTAGTTAGTCAGTCAGTCAGTCAGTCAGTCGACAGATCATCCTCATTGCACATCGAAACATTCATTCCATACAATTATTCTCATATTTAATTCGTTTTTAATCTCCCTTGATTTTAATATTGATTTCATGATAATGAAAACATTTGTGGCCATCCCTATTCTCTTTTTGATTTCTGTTTCACTTCTGCCATGATCTGTTATTACATGTCCAAGATAGGAGAAACGTGTTACTTGTTCAAGTATCTCGCCATTTACTGTGATGTTCATCAATGACCTCTCCTTTCCACTGATAATTATCATAGTTTTCAATTTGTGGATATTAATATCTAAGGTTCATTCAGCAATATCCCTGGGTAGATATTCCTTAGGAAGAAGATAATTGGACACAGATGAGTGGTCTGTGGAGGACATGGAGTGGACTGCAGAAGATAACAAAAGATAGGACCGCTTGGTTTGAGTTGTTTGAGGGCCCGTTTTCGAATGAGGGACAAAGTTCAAAGAAGAAGGCAAGATAGTAATGATTATCTGATTAATTGACATGGGATGATTAATTGTCTTAAGTTACTTATCGTATCTACCATGGGATTATATCGCCGAAATAGTGCTGTGTTATAATACAGCAAACATGTCTGCTACCATATTAACAACTTTTAAGTTGCATCTGTGACACATCCCTACTTCCCAGTTTTTACCATCCATTTTTGTTTGGTCCAAACCTACCTTTCTTTGGTCCAAACCTGCTTATATGTTTGGTCCAAACCTACTGTTTTGTTTTGTCCAAACCTACTTTTTTTGTTTGGTCCAAACCTACTTTCTGTTTGGTCCAAAGCTTATTTTTGTTTGGTCCAATCCTACTTTTTGTTTGGTCCAAACCTACATTTTGCTTGGTACTGAATCAGTTAAACGAACGGGAATTGTGAGCGAGATCGGAGGTAAAACACCTGACAACCTCGTGACCCTTTCACTTGGATTATCTGTGTAGAATACAGTCACTTAAGTGAAGCTGTCGAACAACATGACCACACCGGTGACACTTCCTCATCTTACCACTACAGCCGGCTCTGTATATGCATGACCACACCAGTGACACTGTCCTCATCTTACTACCACTGCCGGCTCTGTATATACATGACCACACCAGTGACACTGTCCTCATCTTACTACCACTGCCGGCTCTGTATATACATGACCACACCAGTGACACTGTCCTCATCTTACCACTACAGCCGGCTCTGTATATACATGACCACACCAGTGACACTGTCCTCATCTTACTACAGCCGACACTGTATATGCATGACCACACCAGTGACACTGTCCTCATCTTACCACTACAGCCGGCTCTGTATATACATGACCACACCAGTGACACTGTCCTCATCTTACTACCACTGCCGGCTCTGTATATACATGACCACACCAGTGACACTGTCCTCATCTTACTACCACTGCCGGCTCTGTATATGCATGACCACATCAGTGACACTGTCCTCATCTTACCACTACAGCCGGCTCTGTATATGCATGACCACACCAGTGACACTGTCCTCATCTTACTACAGCCGGCTCTGTATATGCATGACCACACCAGTGACACTGTCCTCATCTTACCACTACAGCCGGCTCTGTATATACATGACCACACCAGTGACACTGTCCTCATCTTACCACTACAGCCGGCTCTGTATATACATGACCACACCAGTGACACTGTCCTCATCTTACCACTACAGCCGGCTCTGTATATGCATGACCACACCAGTGACACTGTCCTCATCTTACTACAGCCGACTCTGTATATACATGACCACACCAGTGACACTGTCCTCATCTTACTACAGCCGGCTCTGTATATGCATGACCACACCAGTGACACTGTCCTCATCTTACCACTACAGCCGGCTCTGTATATACATGACCACACCAGTGACACTGTCCTCATCTTACCAATACAGCCGGCTCTGTATATGCATGACCACACCAGTGACACTGTCCTCATCTTACCACAGCCGGCTCTGTACTATGCATGAACCACACCAGTGACCACTGTCCTCATCTTACCACAGCCGGCTCTGTATATGCATGACCACACCAGTGACACTGTCCTCATCTTACCAATACAGCCGGCTCTGTATATACATGACCACACCAGTAACACTGTCCTCATCTTACCACAGCCGGCTCTGTATATACATGACCACACCAGTGACACTGTCCTCATCTTACCAATACAGCCGGCTCTGTATATACATGACCACACCAGTGACACTGTCCTCATCTTACTACATCCGGCTCTGTATATGCATGACCACACCAGTGACACTGTCCTCATCTTACTACATCCGGCTCTGTATATGCATGACCACACCAGTGACACTGTCCTCATCTTACCACAGCCGGCTCTGTATATGCATGACCACACCAGTGACACTGTCCTCATCTTACCACTACATCCGGCTCTGTATATACATGACCACACCAGTGACATTGTCCTCATCTTACTACATCCGGCTCTGTATATACATGACCACACCAGTGACACTGTCCTCATCTTACTACAGCCGGCTCTGTATATGCCATTGACCACACCAGTGACACTGTCCTCATCTTACTACATCCGGCTCTGTATATCATGACCACACCAGTGACACTGTCCTCATCTTACTACCACTGACGGCTCTGTATATACATGACCACACCAGTGACATTGTCCTCATCTTACCACTACAGCCGGCTCTGTATATACATGACCACACCAGTGACACTGTCCTCATCTTACTACAGCCGGCTCTGTATATGCATGACCACACCAGTGACACTGTCCTCATCTTACCACTACAGACGGCTCTGTATATACATGACCACACCAGTGACACTGTCCTCATCTTACTACAGCCGTCTCTGTATATGCATGACCACACCAGTGACACTGTACTCATCTTACCACTACAGACGGCTCTGTATATACATGACCACACCAGTGACACTGTCCTCATCTTACCACTACAGCCGGCTCTGTATATACATGACCACACCAGTGACACTGTCCTCATCTTACCACTACAGCCGGCTCTGTATATACATGACCACACTAGTGACACTGTCCTCATCTTACCACTACAGCCGGCTCTGTATATGCATGACCACACCAGTGACACTGTCCTCATCTTACCACTACAGCCGGCTCTGTATATGCATGACCACACCAGTGACATTGTCCTCATCTTACTACAGCCGACTCTGTATATACATGACCACACCAGTGACACTGTCCTCATCTTACCACTACAGCCGGCTCTGTATATGCATGACCACACCAGTGACACTGTCCTCATCTTACCACTACAGCCGGCTCTGTATATGCATGACCACATCAGTGACATTGTCCTCATCTTACCACTACAGCCGGCTCTGTATATGCATGACCACACCAGTGACACTGTCCTCATCTTACCACTACAGCCGGCTCTGTATATGCATGACCACACCAGTGACACTGTCCTCATCTTACCACTACAGCCGGCTCTGTATATGCATGACCACATCAGTGACATTGTCCTCATCTTACCACCACTGCCGGCTCTATATATGCATGACCACACCAGTGACATTATCCTCATCTTACCACTACAGCCGGCTCTGTATATGCATGACCACACCAGTGACACTGTCCTCATCTTACCACTACAGCCGGCTCTGTATATGCATGACCACACCAGTGACATTGTCCTCATCTTACCACTACAGCCGGCTCTGTATATGCATGACCACACCAGTGACATTGTCCTCATCTTACTACAGCCGGCTCTGTATATACATGACCACACCTGTGACACTGTCCTCATCTTACTACAGCCGGCTCTGTATATGCATGACCACACCTGTGACACTGTCCTCATCTTACTACAGCCGGCTCTGTATATGCATGACCACACCAGTGACACTGTCCTCATCTTACTACAGCCGGCTCTGTATATGCATGACCACACCAGTGACACTGTCCTCATCTTACCACTACAGCCGGCTCTGTATATACATGACCACACCGGTGACACTGTCCTCATCTTACTACAGCCGACACTGTATATACATGACCACACCAGTGACACTGTCCTCATCTTACTACAGCCGACACTGTATATACATGACCACACCGGTGACACTGTCCTCATCTTACCACTACAGCCGGCTCTGAATATGCATGACCACACTAGTGACATTGTCCTCATCTTACCACTACAGCCGGCTCTGTATATGCATGACCACACCGGTGACACTGTCCTCATCTTACCACTACAGCCGGCTCTGTATATGCATGACCACACCAGTGACATTGTCCTCATCTTACCACTACAGCCGGCTCTGTATATGCATGACCACACCAGTGACATTGTCCTCATCTTACCAATACAGCCGGCTCTGTATATACATGACCACACCAGTAACACTGTCCTCATCTTACCACAGCCGGCTCTGTATATACATGACCACACCAGTGACACTGTCCTCATCTTACCAATACAGCCGGCTCTGTATATACATGACCACACCAGTGACACTGTCCTCATCTTACTACATCCGGCTCTGTATATGCATGACCACACCAGTGACACTGTCCTCATCTTACTACATCCGGCTCTGTATATGCATGACCACACCAGTGACACTGTCCTCATCTTACCACAGCCGGCTCTGTATATGCATGACCACACCAGTGACACTGTCCTCATCTTACCACTACATCCGGCTCTGTATATACATGACCACACCAGTGACATTGTCCTCATCTTACTACATCCGGCTCTGTATATACATGACCACACCAGTGACACTGTCCTCATCTTACTACAGCCGGCTCTGTATATGCATGACCACACCAGTGACACTGTCCTCATCTTACTACATCCGGCTCTGTATATACATGACCACACCAGTGACACTGTCCTCATCTTACTACCACTGCCGGCTCTGTATATACATGACCACACCAGTGACATTGTCCTCATCTTACCACTACAGCCGGCTCTGTATATACATGACCACACCAGTGACACTGTCCTCATCTTACTACAGCCGGCTCTGTATATGCATGACCACACCAGTGACACTGTCCTCATCTTACCACTACAGACGGCTCTGTATATACATGACCACACCAGTGACACTGTCCTCATCTTACTACAGCCGTCTCTGTATATGCATGACCACACCAGTGACACTGTCCTCATCTTACCACTACAGACGGCTCTGTATATACATGACCACACCAGTGACACTGTCCTCATCTTACCACTACAGCCGGCTCTGTATATACATGACCACACCAGTGACACTGTCCTCATCTTACCCACTACAAGCCGGCTCTGCATATACATGACCACACTAGTGACACTGTCCTCATCTTACCACTACAGCCGGCCTCTGTATATGCATGACCACACCAGTGACACTGTCCTCATCTTACCACTACAGCCGGCTCTGTATATGCATGACCACACCAGTGACACTGTCCTCATCTTACTACAGCCGGCTCTGTATATGCATGACCACACCAGTGACACTGTCCTCATCTTACCACTACAGCCGGCTCTGTATATGCATGACCACATCAGTGACATTGTCCTCATCTTACCACCACTGCCGGCTCTGTATATACATGACCACACCAGTGACACTGTCCTCATCTTACTACAGCCGACACTGTATATGCATGACCACACCGGTGACACTGTCCTCATCTTACCACTACAGCCGGCTCTGTATATACATGACCACACCGGTGACACTGTCCTCATCTTACCACTACAGCCGACACTGTATATACATGACCACACCAGTGACACTGTCCTCATCTTACTACAGCCGACACTGTATATACATGACCACACCAGTGACACTGTCCTCATCTTACCACTACAGCCGGCTCTGTATATGCATGACCACACCAGTGACACTGTCCTCATCTTACCACTACAGCCGGCTCTGTATATGCATGACCACACCAGTGACACTGTCCTCATCTTACTACAGCCGACACTGTATATGCATGACCACACCAGTGACACTGTCCTCATGTCCTCATCTTACTACAGCCGACTCTGTGGCGAAGGGATTTACGAACGCAATTCGTTATTCCGCATACCGCGTTCGAAACACAACTGCGGATGACTTGGAAGCAGACCGCCTTGCGTTGGTTTCCACACAAAGGTATGAGTGCCGGTCGTTTAGAAAGCAATGCAAATCTACTGAAAGTAAACTTATCCAGGAATCCTAAACAGTCAATCAATGCTAGATTTGTCTTCTACGTTCTGTAAAGGATATACAAATGTTATGCATATCCTTTACAAGACATCGCTATCAACATCAGCATGTTTCAGCTGATTGTTGATTTCTTGTCAAGATTACGCTCAGTAGTTTGCCATTGCTTTCTGAGTTTCTGAGCGACCGGCTCCATACTCTCATAAGTCACTGGTGCGACTCGAACCGCGTCCAATTCTCGTGCGCTCACGTCAACCACGAGAGTATTCTGGGTTACGGAGAAAGCTGCTAATTCCTCGACCAGGGAGATCGGCAAAGGATATACAACTAACCTTTATTCACTGCTACTGCGAGTGGTTCTCAAAATATAATAGAGCCATATCTGTAGAGACCAATCGGCACTTGGTGAATGATGTGGCCAGTATCCTGCCCCTGGCCTTACTTCCCACGTCATTTTCTGGCACCGAGTTTAATCTGGGTCGACCTGGGGGAACCCAGGTACATTTTAAAGCTCCTCCCGATTCGGATCGAATTTATGACCACTGAACTTATAGGTGAGTACCCAACCAATTCTGGGTGTCAGATTCTTCAGTTAGTTTCATATCATTTCTAGGCCGTCGCAGTCAGCACTGACATTTTTTGCTGCTTCTGATCTCTTGTCAAGTTTACGTTCAGTAGTTTGCCATTGCTTTCTGAACGCCCGGCACTCATACAATGTTATATTATTAAGAGCAATGGAAGCAAAAACACAGGTTAGCGTTCTAGGTAGAAGGCCTGCCTACCAGGCTGGTACTCATGTGTTCTAATCCCCGTCGCGGCTGGATTGGGTTGTTAATTTGACATAAGTTTCCAGGACGATAGCGGGCACCTAAGTGAAGATGACAGCGGATTGTGCTCATAAAAGCATGGGCACAGTGGACGTGGGTACCACTCCTGGTATCGCCTGCGAAACTGAAAAACTGGCCTCAAATCTTTTGTAATAATTTTCCCCATGTCTATCCAGCCTGCTAAATGGATACGATGAATGATAATTTTGGTTATGTTGATTACAATCATAGTGATGACGATCATGATAATTTCTTATAAAGTTTGAATGTCTTTGCAGAATGTTGAATTCAGCTCCAACTAAATGACTATTTGTTTTTACTTGGCAATTTTACGTTCAGTAGTTTGCCATTGCTTTCTGAACAAGAAGTCAACACTTAAGACCTACGTACTGGCGTATGGAACGAACCCTCTATCTCAGTCACAAAAGAAAGTTTAAGCTCGATCGCGTTAAACCTTTCAGCTACGTCAACCTCTGTTTATGATGATGTTGAGTACTATTACAGTAATGATGGTGATGATTAAAATCATAAGTGTTATGATTATGATAATGTTGTTGATATATAAATACATGTTCAAATGGCGATAACTCTTACAGACAAGGGAGAGAAGTAAGCATCCGTATGAAAACGAACCAGTGATGAAGCGTGTGCAGTTAATTAGGTCACGCTCTTGTTAGTAATAATCAAAAAAATTAGGACAAGTGCCCGACAGAGAGGGAGAGAGATCGATGAAAGAGAAAGGATTCAATAATGCATGCGTTAGAGGGATACTGCTTGGATCTCAATAGTTTGTCCGGAAATAGTCAACCGGAGATGGACAATTAGGGGCGGCAATTCAGCGCTCTTTGCCTTGCTCATCTGCCTCGGTCCAAATACCAAGGGACCAATACGTTACTCACATGACTACACAACTGGGTCACATTGTCTCCCATTTAATAAATAATATAAATACGGACGTTGTCACACTTTTTTTTTAAAAGTCTCCCTGTCTCGCCAATTTGATTTTTTTATGTATTTGAACCTTATTGCATTGTGCCTGTTTGCACCCGAGCTGCGAAATGTGTCCCCCTTCGGGCGACACATTCGACTTTCTATATACATTTGTTGACAGAGATAGCCTTCCCCGGTACTTTGCTATACTACGGTGTCAAGATCATGCGGGAGTTGAGGGAAATGAGCTGATAAACAGAATCCCTGCAGATGGCCAGCCCAAGGATCGCGCCGATGTTATTAACGCTCTTAGAGCGATGGGGAGAGCGGGGGATTTTGACTTAGCTGTTCAGATTGTGAGAATTAGAAATTAGTATTGGCACGGCCAGTCACGAGAGGGATATCGGGAGGATGAGGGATCTTCTCAACCAACACGGAACTGGAGCTATTGGCCACTGATGCATATGTTGTGGGGGAGGGGTGGATGTGGGCACCTATGAATTTGTCCTGAGTGCAAGGACGACGAACTAACTAACAACAGTGTCTTTTCCAGTCAACACAATATCATTGCACCGGAGAAACGTGGTGTCATAGAAATAGCACTTGGGATATATTCATGTGTATTGAACTGCATTGTTCCAATTCAAATAATAGATAACCTCCAAGTACTGGTACCTGGCCCTCGTGCCAGATGACAGTGTGTTGACTTCCGCTTCAAAATAATTACAACCCCTAGTGGGGACCGGGGATGGAGTTATACCTCTCCATAGCACAAAGCCTGGGCTGAATTGTAGAGACCATGTGTTGCCCATGCAGCATGATCCCTCTCTCTAGGTTACTCCAGAGGAAAGGTAAACACCAATACATCTGGAACACGACAAGCTACAGAAGCTACCGGATCAGCAAAGAAATGCTCTAGCTGTCCACCTGTCAGAGCGTCCATCCTAGACCAGCTGCCTACCAAGGCTTAGGGCCTGGTCTACCCAGCCATGACATTTAATCTTTAGGTTGCATTTCCTCGCATCAGGATAAAGTTTGTACCACATCAGTTGTGCTCCTGCGACAAAGTGCTGACAGCACACTTTTTTCCTATGACAACACCACTAGTGTGAAAGTTGGATATTTAATAACTCAGCTGAAAACATATGTGAATTTGAACACAAGTCACATAAATACTCGTTATAATCATAATGAAACTGTTAAGTTCAGACTTAGCGGGGCTGAAGAGAGTTGCTGATTGAGTAATGTGTGATGATCAGATGACTTCAACAATAGTCTTTGGGGTGACAAACCTGATGATGATTAAGATGATGATGATGATGAGGAGGAGGAGGAGGAGGAGGATGATGATGATGATGATGATGATGATGATGATGATGATGATGATGATGATGATGATGATTATGATGATGGTTGATGGTAGAGGTGGCGGTGATACCGGTAGTGATGACGGTGATGATTATGGTGATGCTGATGATGGTGGTGGTAGTGGTGATGACTAGGATGATCATGATCATAGTGATGACCATGATGATGATGATGATGATGATGATGATGATGATGATGATGATGATGATGATGATGATGATGATGATGGTGATGATGACCATGATGATGATGATGATGATGATGATGATGATGATGATGATGATGATGATGATGATGATGATGATGATGATGATGATGATGATGATGATGATGATGATGATGATGATGATGATGATGATGATGATGATGATGATGGTAAAGATGACTTTCGAATTCTTCATCTTTGTTTTCCCTCTGTGATTGCCGATCAATTTCTCTGAATGTATTTTCAATAAAATATATAAAACACATTTTCTAAGCCTGAGTGCATGGACAAAAAGCGATCAGTATTTCTCTCACGGAGTGAACGTCGAGTGTAGGAATCGAACCCCCCTCCGACCACGCTCAAGTAATTTTCAGCGTAGCTTCATTACTGTCAAACCAACGCCCTCGCTACACAATCAAACATATATCACGATAAACACCATTAAAAGCTTGTTCTTTAATAAAAGAATGTGTGATGGCAAGGTAGAGGGTTCAACCCATACACCAGTCAGCTGGACTATAGTATGTCCAGAAATGAATGCCGTCATTCACGATCAATTATTTTGAAAACTTTCTGTTGCATCGTTATGGAATTTTTCTTGCCGTCTTATATTTACCCCCACCCAAGGAATATGTCTTTGATAGGTCCAAAAGCAACTTAAATCATCGAAAGCGGCGACATTTCTTTGATGTTTTCGGGAAAAACTAGTGATTTCTCGCTAACAAACTTGTTTTTATAGTAATGAATGCCCCGCCAATTCAGATGACGACACAAGGCGTATCAGGATTCGTATGGGAGTAGGTGCAGTAAAAGAAGTGGCTTAAAAGTCGACAGGGTCGACTGCATTGCACCGGATTTTTATCCCATATGGCTCAGTCTCTTTCCGCAGCGTGGAAAGCGTCGCACAAAGCACAAACTCCGTAGCTCCAGCGACGACCCTCGGGAGTCTCCGAAAAAATGCACTCGTGAAATGAAGGACGCGGCCCGGAATCGAACATACAACCTTCGGAGCCCGAGTCAGACGGCTTGACCACTTCACCACGGAGAATCCCGAGAGGGGTGCAATGTGTAATATTAGTAAAGACAGAGAATTTACAGAGGCATGGGGTAAATAATTTGTAAATTGACAGGAAAGTAGAAGGAATATATTTCTTACCTTATTTTTCATTTCCTTCTTGTTTCTTCAGCTGCTGGTTAATAATGTGTACACAAGTATTCATGTTAGCTTTTTATATTGAGTTCGTAAAAGCTTCCAAATAGCTGTGCGTTAATGTGCGTATGGAGTGACCAGAAATGATACCGCAATTTAGTCATCATGTTTCCATTTTTAAGGATCTGTTCAGATGTCTGTGTAGTTTGTTCACACGTACACATGGGTGACAGACCCGCTTTGAGTCTTCGTGAAAGATTGTCTTCTCTGCTGTTTACCGTTCAGAGACGGAACATGATTACCTGTTTTGCACTATGAAAATAGATGTCAGTGTCACTGTAGTGGGCTTTCTTCTTAACGACCAAGATGGTGGTCCTCTTTTCATTGAAGTTTATAGATTGATTCGTATGCACGTGTGTTATCCCCTAATTTGACAACGTGTTTGCTCTCACGTTTCTTGTTATGCCACAATATGTCAGTTTCCACCGCAATATTACTCTTCTGTTGGTATTCAATGCGTTTAGCGTGATTTTTTTTTTTTTTTTTTTTTTCAATACAGTTGTTTGTCACCGCTGAGAGCTTGCGGAATTGAAAATTCATCACTGTAGAAATACAAACTGTTGCCATTGACATTATGCTGATGCTGTAATGTTTAGGGCCTGCATTTCGTCTGAATAGTTGGAGCAAAATATCCCAGTACGTGTGCACGTAGTTAAAGGTCTGCGATCTGCTCAGACCTTAATCTGTGTCGGACGATTCCAGTAGGTTGATGATTGCTCTCGGTTGCATAAAATTCAATGCATCCTTTCTCCAATAGTCCTCTTCCTCTTTCAACGCATGGTCCTCACATTTTTTCCAGTAACTTTTATCAATATTTAATAGCGCGGTCTGGGTTATTATCTTGTCTTCAGACAATTCGAATGTAGTATTGGCAGCTGTCACCTGTCCTTTAATTTTAGCCCACACAAGTTCTATAGGGTTTAAATGAGAATGATACGGCGGAAGTCTCAAGCACCTATGGCCATGCTCTTCTATCAACTTGTCGATGTGATATTTCTTGCTTTTTTTGCGCCTGTTTTACAAGGGACAACAACTGTAGCTTGAAATATGTTTCTGGAAATGGTATATTTTCCCTTCGGAACCATATCTTTATTGCTTCCTTTGTGCTGGATGCCGAGGTATTTTGTCTTCTTGGGCAACAATATTGTGATGATGGAAGTACTGTATTCTCGAGCCAATCTCTAAATACATTACCATTCATCTCACTATGATAATCCCTATTGTCTGTATGCTTTGATACGAACAAGAGCCCAGCATTCTGTAGTAAGCCATTATGAGTACTACCATCATAGGCTATGACCAAACGCTGTCCTTTACTACTGGGCACATAACGCTTTATCTTTCCATCCACTGAGTGACATTCCTTTTAACTTGTGTGGTGCGCATTGATCCACGTCTCATCCAAATACGCTATGTCATAATTTTTTTCTTTGCGCATTTCCTTTATTTCACTTAGGTATCTGCTTCTCATGGCTCCTAAATACGGTTGCTCGCAAAGGATATCTCTACCTCCCTTGTACTTTCTAAAAGTGAAGCCTAATGTTCTTATAATTTTCCACAAAGTTGTTTTGGATAGCTCTATGTTATTGTTCTTTCTCAACCAACCCTCAGTTTTCTTACACTCACTGTTTCTTTTGCATCCATCTTTGTTATAATAACTCGCCTGATGACATCCTTGTCAAATATGTCTACAATTGCCTTTCTACCTACCGCTTGGTTATTGCGTGGTGGTTTAATTCCAGATTCTTGCACCCATCGACGAAATGACCGTTTACTCAAACCCAATGCATGCACTGTTCTTTTTTCGGGATTTGTAACAGTATGAAACAGATTCCTGCGATCAGCTTCTTGACAAAAATATGTGTACAACTTCATAGCGATTCTTTGAAGTGTACATAATTTCACAATCAATCCCATTGAACAATATTTACACATTCAAATATTAGCTATTAACATCATATTAATGGTAACATTAATTTATATATTTATTTATATAATCACGTTTCATGAAAGAACCCACACTGAAGACACCTCTGAACAATCCATTTAACTGCGCGCAGTTTGTGCCAAAACAGAAACCACGAGACAATTTTTAAAAAAGCGCGGATGTGTCTTGGTGAAGCTGTAATATTTTTAAAATTATGGACTTAATCTCTGAAGCTTAAATTATATACCGCATATAAACAAACATTGAAATCTGCTGTACAATCTCCAGAACAAAATTGTTTTTGTTGGGTGGACATAATGATAAGGTTATCTCATAATTTTCCCTCAGTTGGTTTCTGAGATATGGAATTTTATATTGCGGCAGAAAAAAATAAACAGACTATAACATGTTGACTGTTCGACCTTGACTTGGCTTCGTAAATTAGAAGTACCTCAAATTTCGCTTATGTTCCCCTGATGGCGAGGGACACTGGTCATAGGGAAAGCTAATCCGCACGAAAAATCAATTAAATGCACTCCCCAGTAGTTACAAGTACTAGCTTTAGTAGTACGTGTGTGAGCTACACTTGAGTTCAAAGCGAACGGAGGAAATTAACGATCTAATGACCATGTCGGCTTCAATTGTTGCTATTGAGCATGTAGTTTCTTGTAATGTCATACCTGGCGTTTGTTGTACTATCCCGGTGTCATTAACAATATTTCTCCACGACTGCATACGAATTGCCCATATGGTGCTTAAGTACCAGAAAATTCATCGTGTTCATGACATGACCAATCCCACACAATGTACTCAAACCAGGGCATGATGACAATCGCTAGTTCATGACATCACCGGAAGCTCTCGAAGTTCATAAAGGACAATGGAAGTTCCTACATTCGGATGAAGCGAGTAGTAGTTTCTTTATTTTGTGTGATACATATATTGTCGCGTACGATTCTTACAACCTGAAGTCGAAAGTTAGAAAATCTCTGGAAACGTCGCTTAGCTACATTTGTCGTCTGACTGTATAGCGCAACTTAAGTCTTCGCACAATCACAAATATGAATGGCACGTTATAATCAATTACATCGAAATAGGGTAATGGACGGTATACTAGTTTACGTCAGAATTATCGATCTAGCGATGCTTGAATCCCCACTCAATGCCATGTTGTGAAACACTGAAGTGTTCATCAGTGGTGGCTTTGCTCTGTATAAAGTGTTCCTTTCATCTGCTTTGGTGGAGTAACGATTTTCTGGTACTTGTAAGAGCTGGGCACTCCACGAGGCGCGGGTTCGACAATCTGATATGGTTGTGTGATAAAGCACGCACACAAGAGTCAGCTGTCAAAGGGGTCGGTTCAGGTGCAGGAACTAAAAACCATGTGCATTGTTTCGCCGTTGAATGCCAGGTAGGGAGGATGGGGAAGTCCCAGTAGCTTGACGCTCGCCCGCCGGCCTAAATATCATGAGTTCTATCCACATCTTAAGGGATTAAGAATTTTTAACATTGACCTGGTCGTTCAGGTTGATCCAGTCTAAAATGGGCACCAAATAGTGTTTTGGGAAGCAAAGGTTGCCGGCGTGACACTGACCATATCATCCACAGAGTGCCGATTGATCTAGAAAAACGGGGTTTAGCACCATATGGCCAGTTCATCTTAAGGCATATACATGGGATCTTTACTTTACTTACTTCACTAGGGGATGGAGGGGTGGGTGGTGTGGGTAGGGGAATTCTTAACTAGAAACCTCTAATATCAGTTAGTACTAGAAAATACCAAACATCATAAAGCATGTTGGATTGATTGTGACGTCCTGCAAAGTGAATGCAGCTAGCTTGATTTCGTCCCCAATAACGTGAAACAGTCCAGTGTGCTGCCAGTATAAGTGAGAGGTCCTTCTTGGGAATTAATTTCAGTCATCCCTATTCGTCTAATAATAACAAACAAAGTCATGCATATCCATTCTCGCGGGTCAGCATGGTCGAATGGGTAAGAACGAATGTTCTCAAGCTTCCATTGTGCTGATGCCGAGGTAAGCGGTTCAACTCCTACACCGGACAGCTAGACTAAAATGTTGACCTGTCGTCCTTGACTTGGGGATGTAAATTACAAGTACTTCTGAAGTCGGAGTAGGTTCGACTGATGGCGAAAGACACTATTAATAGGGAAAGCTAATCCTCACGCAAAATGCAGTTCATCACTATTGTAAATACTGTGTATGGACTACGCTTAAGTTCAAAGTGAGTGAGCGCAACAACAGCACCAACAGCAACAACAGCAACAACAGCAGCAACAACAACAACAACAACAAAATTTTAAAAAAATAATATCCATTCTCATGCAAGAGGTAGACAACGATACAAGTGGAAAGACAACATCAAGATATGGACAATCAACAGTCTGACAGAATGTACAGCCAGGGTGAGAGACAAACAGTGTTGGCGATCCAATACAGCCAACTTTGATTGTGGAGACGGCACCCAATTATTTGATTGAACCATTCTCATACTGACCCTAATGTGATTCAGTATTGGTCCAAAAGGGCTAGCGCCAAATACGCAATAAGTCTGTAAGTGTGGAGAACTCATCGTCTCCTGGCCACCAAAAAAGCACTTTTGAACCCCATTTAACAAGACCTCTACCGTTGAGGATGAAGGCACTGAACAAACCGTTATTATGCACTCACACAATTAGTCTTTCCTCTTGAGCCCAAGGCGGTGCATAGGGCAGAAGTCATGGCTCTCCATGTCTGGCGGTTCGCTGCTACCTGTTGTAGATCTTGGATGTTCACTTGGCCGTTGAATGAGCCTTCTCTGATGATGATTCTACGCAGGGTCTCTCTTGGTCTTCCCCGTTTTCTTTTCCCTACTGGTGACCATAAGAGGGCTTGGTAGGGCAGTCTTGAGTTGTCCATTCTGAGTACATGGCTGATAGTAGTTCCAACGGCGTTTTCTTATAAAATTGGATACCATATCTTGCTTAGTCTCTTGTCTTATTTGCGCATTGCTTTTTAAATCTGTCCACTGGATGTTTAGAATTCTTCTAAGACATTTGTTCTCAAAATTGTCTAATTTTTTATCTAAAGCTACCGTTGATTTCCAACTCTCACATCCACACGTTAGCACTGGAATCACACAAGAATTTAAGATTTTAAGTTTCGTATGTTGGCTGAGTGACTTTGACTTCCAGATGTTTAACAGTTTATTGAAGGCACCAGATGCCAGTGAGATTCTAGACAATATTTCTGGTGATGAGTCCCCTGTAGATGTCATTTTGCTTCCTAGGTATGTGAAGCTGTTGACTTTTTTAAGAACATGGTTGCTTAATTTGGTGTCGTCTGAATTGTTGGTAAGATCAATAGTTTTTGCTTTCGCAGTGTTAATTTGAAGACCAATTTGTCCTGAAACATTTTGGAGATGGTTTATTTTCTCTTGGGCATCTTGGTGTGTTGAACTCACACAATACACCTAATATTATATGTGTGATACTATAAATATGTTGTGTTCAAACACGATGTATATAGGTCAGCTTGGCCGAACAAACAACAGCCCTCGTTCATAAACATCCGGTCTGCTAATGCGCACCCCTACACCGGTCAGTCTGACTAAAACTTTGACTTCTCGTCCTTGACTTGTAGACGTAAATTACAAGTGCTTCTGAAGTTGTAGTGGGTTCGTCTGATGGCGGAAGGACTCTGGTAATAGTGAAAGCTAGCCCACACACAGAAATAAATCAGCTCAGCGCATTAGAAGTAATAGCACGTGTAAGGACTAAGCTTGAGCTCATGGTCAGCGAGCGCAAAACAAACAAACAAACAAACAAACAAACAAACAAAAACAAGAATTGTAACACCACGGGGAATTATGTGGACGCTCCGGAGATGTGGTCTTATAGAAGAAGAATGACGAGAACACGTGCACGGAAAGAAAGAGTATTGGTTTTCCCGCGGTCAGTTACGGTGTAGTTATAATGTGACAGATGTACCGGGTGCTCAATGTTCGCCTCCTCGAGGGCAGGGTGGCTTCTGGGCAGAGACACATAGCGGTGTCCGTGTGGGATGAGTACGATATAAGCAGAGACGCCTCCTGTGGCTGGGCGATATATCTCGAAAGGAGGATGAACGTATTACCAAAGATCTCATATATGGAGAACTAGCCACAAGGAAGAGGCCAACCGGAAGACCCCAAATACGATATAAGGATGTGTGTAAACAAAATATGAAAATTCTTGGCATAGATGCAGACACATGGGAGAGAGTTGCAACAGAATATGTTCCTGGAGAAGAGATGTACGAAACGGACTGGTGCTCTTTGAGCGCAATCTGATCTAACAAAATGAGCATAGGAGGAACAGGTATAAAATGCAGTCACTTATTGCGGGACCTGCCTCGTCTTACAGATGCGGAAACTGTGACAGAGATTGTCCCTCTCGCATCGGACTATACAGTCACCAGCGGTGCTGTCACAACTCTATAGTCTTACAGGACTGAATGAGGTCTTCTACTACCAACTGTCTACCTACACAATGGTTACAGTGGAAAATTAAACCACCTCGGGGTATTAACACGATTGTGGTGTTTGTGTAAAGGAGACAACAACATGGCGTCACTCATTGTCTGGTTATGTCGAATGTTTCTTGACAGCGGGTACACTGCAGTGAACGAGTCAAGAGATGAGGTCAGCTGTCGTCAAACCACAACTCTAACAGCTAACTGTGTAAATGTGATACCAATTGCTCCTTAATTGATTCACTGCCAAACAAACAGTAAGTGTGGACGAGACATGGTACACAATCGAATAAACAAGTATTATAATGTACGAGGGCGTATCAATAAGTAAGTCACACAGTTATGTGGGATGGCAGGTAAATGTAGCTGGTGTTTTCTACAGTTGTCATTAGGTGACAGTAACATCGAACTTTATATTCCCGCTCGTCAGATGGCGCTAGCTGTCTCAGTGCAGCACATAAACAAAATGGCGACTGTACTTACGGAGTGTACAACCAAAGAGCGACGTGCTGTTGTGCGTGTTTTTGTTTTTTGTTTTTTTTGAGCAAAAGGACTGCATGCAAAGGGTATTCATAAGGAAATGCTTCCTGTTTATCCTGACAAATGTTTGTCCCGTAAAGCGGTGCTTAGCTGGGTAGAAACATTTTCTCAAGGACGTTCTAAAATTGTTGATGACATTCGATCTGGTCGTCCTGTATACCAGTGTATAAGAACACGAAGGCATGTTGTTTTCTTGTTGATATAACGTTTATTTGGAGTAAGATGACAAAGCTTCGATGTTCTCCTCCACTCAAGTCCAAAGCCGGATCTTAACTGCCCTTGCCAACCCAATACGTCACGATTGAGCATCTCTCACCCTTTCACTCTCGATGCTCAATCGTGCTGTATCTGTTTCCCACTAGATTCTAATAATACCCCAGTACTCCTCCCTTACTGTTACACCTCCCCATGTTGAATAAAGAATTTTCCTTTTAAAGGAAAACTCTTTACTCCTAATCCCCATACTCCATTCCCTCTTTGTCTTCTAATCTTCCCTAAAATCAAGTTTGAGTAAATAATATATCTTTTAACTCTTCTCCCAGTGATATGGTCTGCTAATAATAACCCCCCCCCCCCCCCATATACTTCTTCTTCGACTTTTATTTATATAAGACCACGTATGGTAACCCTGTTAATCCAAACAGTCCTTCTTTCCTTTTTATTTCCCCAAAATTATATAGCTATCCACTATATAATTCTTCATTTCTGGTTCTTTCTTGTTTCCTGTATCAAATATACATATTATAAGAACAGCTCATAAATTCTTTATCGAAACTTTTGAACTTATAAAATTTCTCATTCTTTACTATTCTGGTTCTTTCTTGGCTCCTCCAGTTTCCTGTATCAAATATACATATTATAAGAACAGCTCATAAATTCTTTATCGAAACTTTTGCCCTTATACAATTTCTCATTCTTTCAAACCCCAGGACGTACAAAAACAATGTAGTTAGAAAAAGCAAAGAAGCGGTGCGCACCTAGTAAGAAACATAAAGAATGAATACACGACATGACCACATGGACATACAGCAATACAAATCAAGACACTCACCCTTTACCTCCCTTGCCAATAAAAAAAATTTTGTAAAATAATATTTTTTTAAAACACCTTATGAAATACATCTTTGTTCGTTATAAAACAATTTGGCAAAAGTTTTCATAAATCTTATATTCCACCTTGACATTGCCAACCACAATTCTGTTCCTTTTTCATTATCTCACCTTCCACCATGAGCCCATGTTCATATTCCATGAACATCTCTAATATAATTAAAGCTGGTATTTCACAGCACCTATATCTTGCCCCCGTATTTCCCATAGTCATATACTGCCATTTACAGTCTTCCCCCTACCTTATATCATTGGGACTAAGTATAATCAACTCATTTCTGAACGAAAGACTCTAAGCCAAACCTCATCAACTTAAACGTCCTCGACTAACTTTATAATCATATAACTCAATATACTAAAGCATTCATGTAATCGAAATAAAATGAACACAACCCCCAACCGAATCTAAAGAAAAAACAAATTTTTAAAATGACACAACATGCATGTTATCAAATCAGAATAAAACATTCTATTACTACCTATCACTATTGGACACTTTTACGGTCCAATAGATTTTACCAACTCAAATGCTAGGAACACAATCACCCTATTCTAACTCAATAAATCAACCAACAACAATCAATTTTCAAAACCAAATCAAGAAAAAAAAAAAAAACTTATAACTTATAACTCATAACTAAACGTTAGCCATCATTTTCTAGAACCAACTCAATCATAAAAACATATTACGTATAGTGACCCACCAACATTGGCCCCACTTATTAAGTAAAATAACGTATATCTACTTATACAGGTCATTCCAGTATATCTATGACCAAGAAAACTAAACATTTCACTGTCCATCCGTATATTTGTTAACTACTGACCAATTACTTATTCACACCTGTTCTATTTACCTAAACAAATCAGTAATCAACATTTATCATACCATATATTATCTTCTAACTCCTAACAGCACATAACAACCGAAACAACTTCTTAAGTAAGCACCGTAATGTGGCCACAAATTCCAATATTAACTCAACGTAGTAGCCAACCTCTACTTATCAACGAACTTGTAATCTGGTTTCTCTAGGAGCTGTCATCACTTGTTAATCCTTATCGTTAAATACCAATATCTCGAGACCACTTCCACCGTTTCGTATAAGCATCCATTTCACTTCTAACTCCTGCTATCTGCAGTACTTTCTAACATCTATCTCCTGCGTTTCCGCTTCTTCAACAAGTCCAAGTTTCTTTGAATAAGTGCTAATTCTACATCAATATCTTCTTCTTCGTACAACTTATTAGTTTCTTCCATACTACTACTTGACTCTGACTTTTCATCCATTTCTTCTTCTTCGTCTGTATGTCTCTCTTCAGCTGCCGCTAATCTCTTCCGTTCAACATCCCACCTAATTTGTCGATCACTATTTCTTAAGGATCTTTCTAGTAGAGGCATATCTTCTCCGCTTGTTGAATAATCTCTAATTCTCCTCTGTCTTTTCACTTCTTTATCTCTTTGATTGTCCATTCTTCTTTTCGTTGCTTGTCTGGTATTTTGAAATGGAGCACCTATTTCTTCTTCCATACTATCATAACGAGTTTCATTCACCTTCTCTTCTTCCATTGTTTTCGGAATTGTCTGTTCTTGAGTATCTTCGTAACTTGGATTTGCTAGCAACTGATTTTGTGCTGGTTCTTTTCTAAGACCTGGGGTTACTGTAGCTCCTCTGAACAACCTTGTTCATCCAAAAATTTCGTGTCCGAATAATAATTATTATTATAATTATTATTTTCTATCTCATCTTCATCTCTTCTTAAGTGTTCAACGTGTGCCCTTGCTATATGTGCTGTGACCTGGTTCTTTATAATATACGACACATTACCTAGTTTTTCCAAAACGTAATACCCTGGAATCCAACGAGCATCAAACTTAGAGTTTCTTCTATGCTTCTTGTAATAAACTCTATCACCTACCTTAAACTCCTGTAATTTTGTATTTACATTCTTGTACTTTTTCTGTCTTTCCCTAGCTTTAATTATATTATTCCTTAATCTTACATGTGCCTTATGCATTTCCTGTATTATGGTCTCTTGAAATTCTTCACCCATATATTTCCGTCTAGGTTTTAATAGATTATCTATAGGTAGTATTGGTTCCCTCCCGTGTAATAAATAAAATGGTGAAAAACCCGTGCTCTCATTTTGATTTGTACGAATGGCACTAAGGGCAGGTCCCAAAAATAAATCCCAATCTCTGTCATGTTCATCAATAATCTTCGCCATAACGTCGTATAACGTCCGATGTTGACGTTCGTTTTTCGCATTTGAAGAAGGTCTATAAAATGAGGTCTTTATATGTTTTATATTTAAGTCTTTTAATAACTTTTCGAATTTTTTATTTACAAACTCTCTACCATTATCTGTAAGTATACTTTGTGGGCAACTAAACCTTGGTACGAACTCTTGTAAAAAAATATTAATGACAGTATCCGCGCTCTTATCTGGGATTGCATAAACCTCTGGCCAAAGACTGTAGACGTCTACTATATGAATTAAATACACATTTCCTGACAATGTCCTGGGGTGTGGACCCGATATATCTAAACTAATCTTTTGCATTGGGAACTGAGGAATATCTGTGTCTTGTAAGGGAGACTTTATTGTTTTCATGTTCCTTAATCTGCACTTTTCACACGTATCTACATATTTGCATGCAGATTTAAACAAGTTTGGCCAATAATATTTACTTGTAAGTGCTTTCACCAGTTTGTCTCTACCGAGATGTCCATTTTCATCGTGATATGCTTTTAAAAGTTCATTTTCCAAATGCCTTGGAATATATTTCCTTAGCTGTTCGTTCCTTTCACACATATAATATAACTGTCCATCCTCTTGTAAAACCAAATAATTCCTTTTATATTTGTTATCTTCTGTTTCTCGTAATTTTTCTTTTATTTGTATGACTCTTGGGTCCAAATCTTGCTCTTCTTTCATATTGAATTGTGCTAACTGTAGGTCTTCTTCCCTATGTTCAGACTCTTGATCCGATGGTAGACTATCAAATTCTTCCCTATTTATTATAGCAGAATCTAGAATATTTACTTGCCAATTTCGGTCGTCTATCTCTGGTTCAGCTGCTTCCTCTTCTGTATCTTCTGATGACTGTGGATATGGAATTCTAGACAATAAATCGGCGCATGTATTTATCCTACCTGGTATGTACTCAATTACCGCGTTGTACCCCTGTAGATTCAATGCCCACGTCTGTATTTTCCTGTTCTGCACTGGAGCTTCTAGAAAAGACTTTAAAGGCATGTGGTCAGTTCTAATAACAAAATTTGCGTTATGTAAGTAGTAATTAAGTTTTTGAAGAGCGTAATGAATCGCGTAAGCCTCCTTCTCAATAGTCGTCCATTTCCTTTGTGATTTACTAAGTTTATGCGACAAGAAGTAGATAGGCCTTTCATTTTTAACGCCTGGTATTCCAGACTCTTTTCCTTCATATGGTTGCACCAAACATGCTCCTACTGCATTGTCCGAAGCATCTGTGTACAGTATTAACTGTTTGTTTAAGTCTGGATGCGTCAACAGTGGTACCAGTGTTAAGCTGTTTTTTAAATACTCGAACGCTTTTTGACATTCATCATCCCACTTAAACCTAGCGTACTTGCCTGTTAAGTTTGTAATAGGTTCAGCTATCCTTGAAAACGCTGGAATAAACCGCCTATAATACGCACATGTTCCTATAAAAGCACGTACTTCCTTAACGTTAGTTGGAGCAGGTAACTCTTTAATAATCTTTATCTTGTCCTGGTCTGGTTTAATACCTTCTCTATTTATAATATACCCCAAATATTTTGTTTCTGTCTTTAAAAATTGGCATTTACTAAGCTTTAACTTACATCATGCTTTCTTAACCTGTCAAACACTAGTCTAATATGTTTCAAATGATCCTCTACATTTCCTTTTGTATAAATCAATATATCGTCTATATAGGCTAGAGCGAACCTTTGCATACCTTCTAAAACTTCATTAATTAAGAGCATATAGTGAGAGGGTGCCGTTTTTACGCCAAAAGGCATTCGTAAGAATTCGTACGAGCCCATATGGGTACAAAAGGCGCTTTTCTTTTGTGCGTCTTCCGACATCGGAATACACCAAAATCCTGACCTTGCGTCCAGCGTTGTAAAATATGTAGAGCCATTAAGCAGCCCCAAAATATCATCAATCACCGGCAGTGGGTATGCTACATTCTTGGTAATTTTGTTCAACGCCCTGTAATCACAGCAGAAGCGACTCGTACCATCAGGTTTGGCCACGATGACGACCGGAGACGACCATTCAGACTTCGACCTTTTTATTATTCCTGCTTTCAGCATCTCTTCTATTGCCTTTTCCACGATTTCTCTGTTTCTTAATGGAGTTCTATATGGTTTTAAACTTATTGGTGGATGATCTCCCGTGTCTATTTCCATTGTAACTGTTCGCGTCTTTCCCAATTCTAAATCATTAACCGCAAACACATCTTGATTTTGCTTTATAAGTTGTTCCAACACTTCCTTATTTTCTGGCGGAGCTTTTAACTGTGACAACAATTCTTGTTCCCTTGTTATTTTGTCCAGTGAATGTATATGGGCTTTATTTCCTCTGGATGGATGGATCAATTCATCCATTCTGACGTTCCCTCTTCTTCTGTGTCCGCGTCTGTCATTTCCCCTTTCACTAGAAGTTTCCAAATAACTTGTTCCCGACACTTCTGCTCTATCCGTTGCCAATATGTCACTAATGTTATGATCTAATTTGGCTATCACACATCCTCTGTATAACTTGATTTCTCTACCTGTGTTGTTGATAACCATTACTGGAAAGGTTAAGTGTTTATCCAACTCCATTACTCCATCTGGAACCTCCAAACCAGGCTCATCAATTATTTCCTCTTGTAACTCAGTGATTCTGACTGTGTTTCCTTCCACATAATATGGGTTTCTCTTCAGCTTCGCTTGTATCAAATTAACCGACTGTGGTTTTAACGTCGTTGTCATTTTAACTCTAACTAGTGCTGATATATGCATGTCCTCTTCCATATCTATATAGACGTCCCTGAATTTTAACTTATGTAAATCATAAAAAAGTCTTATTCCATTTTTTATCAAAAAATCTCTTCCTATTAACATATTTCTATTTAAACCCCTCACTACATGAAAAAGGTGTCTTATGTTGATCCCTCCTAACTTAAAATTTATCATTGTTTGTCCAATTACTTGTAAATTCTGTCCAGTAACAGAGTGTAAATTATTATGACTCTTAAATACTCTACAATTTCTTACTATTTTGTATAAAAAACTTTCTTTTACTACACTAACTTGAGCTCCCGAATCAATTAATGTACGAACTCTATACTTTCCTATTTCTAATATACAAGAGCTATAATCTGTTTTATCTTCTATAAGTTTCTTGACTTCATCTAGTTGAAAATATTCTCTGTTCGACCTATTATATCTGTTATTAACATATTCTCTAACCCTTGGGACCTTACTATTTACCCTCCTATCATAGGTCCTGTCTAATAGGTAGGGCGCCGATTTTCCTGTGTTCTTGTACCTGTAAAATTCCTGTGTCCATCAACAACATTCCTACTCACTCTATTATTATCATGTCTACCCTGTGTATTCGACTGGACACGCCTGTTATTACAAAAACGAGAAACATGTCCCCGTTGACCACAAACCCAACAGACAATATTTGTGTTATTTGTGTTTCCCACTGTCTCACTTGTAGGGTATCTCACATTTCTTCTTTCAACATAATCGCTCCTATTTCTACCTTGTAACGTTTGTATACCGCCTCTCCTATTCCATCCGAATCTTGTTTGTCCTATTTCCATGGGTTCCTCAACTCTGTCGTCTCGATTACTTCCCACTTCTCGTCCTGTTCTTAATCTAAACCTACGTCTCAAATTTTCCTCTTGTACCGCGATATCCACCGCTTGTGATAACCTCTCAGGGTTTTCCCGCATCAACTTAAGTTTCAAACCATCAGATTTTATGCCATCTACAAAAATCCCTACTAACATCCTTTCCACCTCCTCCCCTCGTACATTCTGTCCTAAGAATGCTTCTTCAGCCAGGTTAATCAATCTATCGCTAAACAATTGTACCGTCTCTCCGTTATTTTGTTTAGCCTGCCTCAACACCGAAAATGCATGTTGTGGATCCGTTATTTCTGCATATTTCCTTGCTAGGTCTTCTTTGAATTGTTCCCACGTCTCATCTACTCTAGCCTCTAACTTTCTTCTTATATGATCCGAAACTGGTTCCTGTTGCCGTCTGATAAGCCAGTCTCATTTTTTCTTCATCTGTTGCTGAGATCAAATAGGCATATTTTTCTATGGAAGTGACCCATTTCTTATAGTCTCTGGCCTGTCCACTAAACTTCACAATTTCTGTTGCCATCCCTTGTTGTTTAATCACCATATTAAGTCGGCCTACTGCTGTTCCCACGCCTGTCAAAACCTGTGTTAAGGTGTCCTGTTCCGCCATGCTGAAAAATACTGAAACAAAGCAAGCAAAGAACCACACAATTTCAACTTCTTAATTTAAGGAATACACTCACTTATTATAGACAACCACAGTTATTTTCTGGGTTTGAGTACCACACAATTTTAACTTCTTAATTTAAGGAATACACTCACTTATTATAGACAACCACAGTTATTTTCTGGGTTTGAGTACCACACAATTTTAACTTCTTAATTTAAGGAATACACTCACTTATTATAGAAAACCAGAGTTATTTTCTGGGTTTGAGTACCACACAATTTTAACTTCTTAATTTAAGGAATTCACTCACTTATTATAGAAAACCAGAGTTATTTTCTGGGTCTGAGTACCACACAATTTTAACTTCTTAATTTAAGGAATTCACTCACTTATTATAGAAAACCAGAGTTTCTTTTTTGTTTCCTGACTCAAGCCCGTACCTTCCTCGCCTCAGCGTCAATTTTCGTTCGATCGCCAGGAATCTATCTCAGCTGAAAAATCAGTCGCGGAGTTCAGGTAGTCTGTTTCTTCCCCCAGGTAATTGCGTTACTTCTCTAGGGATGCCGGGATTATCTTCAACCCCTGGTTGGGTCCCATCTGAGTCTTGTAGCCTTTGTTTTCAGCCCGGGTGGGGTACATCATCGACGTCTTGAGATAGCGATAACGTAAGTGGCTGGCGATTTGAAATTAGCAAAAGTCAGGTTATGGTAACTTTTTGAAACTCCAGAGTTCAGATCGCGGCTATGGGAAGCCCTTTAATAACGCTGAAGGCTGAAGTTCAGACAACGACCATGACCAGCCCCTGGATAACGTTAAAGTTCAGTCTACGGCTCTGGAAAGCCCTTTGATGACGTTAAAATTCAAACCACGGCTCTGGGAAGCCCTTTGATGACGTTAAAATTCAAACCACGGCTCTGGGAAGCCCTTTGATGACGTTAAAATTCAAACCACGGCTCTGGGAAGCCCTTTGATGAGGTTAAAATTCAAACCACGGCTCTGGGAAGCCCTTTGATGACGTTAAAATTCAAACCACGGCTCTGGGAGGCCCTTTGATGAGGTTAAAATTCAAACCACGGCTCTGGGAAGCCCTTTGATGACGTTAAAGTTCTATAATTTTACATGATTGAGAAATTATTTGCTCAGGGTTATCACAGCCTTCGAGCCTCTTTATTTGCTGATTACTGAACTGATTACAGAATTTTACTGGACATCCTTTCACTGGAACAACAACAAGCGTCTCCCGACCTTGATAAAACTGATTTGAGAAAACGTTAAATACCTTCTGGTTTAGGCATTCTTTGAAAGTTTCTTAGTACTTCGCGTGGTAGCCGGGACGGCCCAATTCAGTATCCTGGTTAAACGGCTCCATTTCGCATCCTATACCAGTGTATAAGAACACGAAGGCATGTTGTTTTCTTGTTGATATAACGTTTATTTGGAGTAAGATGACAAAGCTTCGATGTTCTCCTCCACTCAAGTCCAAAGCCGGATCTTAACTGCCCTTGCCAACCCAATACGTCACGATTGAGCATCTCTCACCCTTTCACTCTCGATGCTCAATCGTGCTGTATCTGTTTCCCACTAGATTCTAATAATACCCCAGTACTCCTCCCTTACTGTTACACCTGTTGAGATTGCAAAAGAAGCACCTGTGCAGCGTGGAGGAGATGATTAGAGGTGACAGGCGAGTAACGATAAACTCTGTAGCATCTGTAATAGCTCTATCGATGCTTCATGATGCAATTCGAAGAAAACGTCCAGAGGACTAGAGGAGTGTTGCTTCTTCCTGACAATGCCATACCACATACAGCTCGATTAACTCAGGAGAAAATTAACCAAGTTGGGAAGTTCTGGAACATCCACCTTACAGCCCCGACCTTAGCCCCCTAGCGATTTCCACATTTTTGGTCCACTGAAAACCCACCTTGGCGGGAGACATTTCGCGAATGACGCCGAAATTGAATGTGAAGTGAAAACATGGTTTAGAAAACAGAGCACGCAGTTCTATGCAGCCGGTTTGGAAAGACTGATAAACCGATGGGATAAGTGCATCAATGTTGGTGGAAACTATGTTGAGAAATAAAGGGACAATGTATGTATAAAAATAAAAATGGTTTCAAGTTGTTATCATATTTAGTTATTTTTCTACAGCCTTACCTATTGACTACCTCTCGTAAATACCCGTTCACTAAGCATTGAAATTGTGGAAGATACCACGAAAAAACAACATAACTAATACTATGACCTCAGTATGGATAACACCATCCTTCAGTTCAAATGCGGCGATATATTATTCTTCGGCACTGAATCAACTACGATGGGGAGTAAACTGAGCGATTTTAAACTGACGCCTCATTTGTAAATCGCTATTCAGTGCTGTTTAATCATAGTTCACCTGTCTTACTGTTTCTTCTAGTGAATTACTGAAAGTAACATAGCCAAGAAAATTAACCTGGGGTTCATCGCAACGTCCTGCAAAGCACAATGATGCTTTTTTATTCATAAACACCCTTGTGAAGATGTTGAGTGGTTTGTCTTTCGTGGAGGGTCTCCTTGGAGAAGATGTTGAGTGGTTTGTCTTTCGTGGAGGATCTCCTTGGAGAAGATGTTGAGTGGTTTGTCTTTCGTGGAGGGCTCCTTGGAGAAGATGTTGAGTGGTTTGTCTTTCGTGGAGGGTCTCCTTGGAGAAGATCTTGAGTGATTTGTCTTTCGTGGAGGCACTCCTTGGCGAAGATGTTGAGTGGTTTGTCTATCGTGGAGGGTCTCCTTGGAGAAGATGTTGAGTGGCTTGTCTATCGTGGAGGGTCTCCTCGGCCAAGATGTTGAGCGGCTTGTCTATTATTCCTATGGTAACGGGTTCGTTTCTGGACTCCGTCAAACTGTTTATGCGTGCAATTTCCTCGGAGACTCCAGGTGGTCGTCGCTGCAGCTACGTAGGTCATTCTCTATACGACGTTTTCAGGCAGGCCGCCCTGTGGAAAGAGACTGAGCCATATGAGATAAAACCCGGTGGAATGAAGTCTATGTTTCTCTCATTTAAACCCTAGTTTTAAAACCATCAAAGCACAGAGTTTCATTTTCTGCCTGTGATATTAGTATTGCATTGGCACCTTTCCGTCTTGACAGACGATAGTTTGGTACATTGTGCTTCAAAAAGGCTTAATAACTGTCATATGGCAATAACTACGATCCATGGCGGTGGCGAGTGTGGCTAATTAGTATACATTATTATGATATTAGTATACATTTATAAAAAGTTAATACATTTGTATGGCAACACACTATCTGCATACATTTTTCAATGTGCTAATGATAGAATATAGCCGGCTCCCTGGCCGAGATGTTGCTGTCTAACACACTATCTGCATACATTTTTCAATGTGCTAATGATAGAATATAGCCGGCTCCCTGGCCGAGATGTTGCTGTCTAACACACTATCTGCATACATTTTTCAATGTGCTAATGATAGAATATAGCCGGCTCCCTGGCCGAGATGTTGCTGTCTAACACACTATCTGCATACATTTTTCAATGTGCTAATGATAGAATATAGCCGGCTCCCTGGCCGAGATGTTGCTGTCTAACACACTATCTGCATACATTTTTCAATGTGCTAATGATAGAATATAGCCGGCTCCCTGGCCGAGATGTTGCTGTCTAACACACTATCTGCATACATTTTTCAATGTGCTAATGATAGAATATAGCCGGCTCCCTGGCCGAGATGTTGCTGTCTAACACACTATCTGCATACATTTTTCAATGTGCTAATGATAGAATATAGCCGGCTCCCTGGCCGAGATGTTGCTGTCTAACACACTATCTGCATACATTTTTCAATGTGCTAATGATAGAATATAGCCGGCTCCCTGGCCGAGATGTTGCTGTCTAACACACTATCTGCATACATTTTTCAATGTGCTAATGATAGATATAGCCGGCTCCCTGGCCGAGATGTTGCTGTCTAACACACTATCTGCATACATTTTTCAATGTGCTAATGATAGAATATAGCCGGCTCCCTGGCCGAGATGTTGCTGTCTAACACACTATCTGCATACATTTTTCAATGTGCTAATGATAGAATATAGCCGCTCCCTGGCCGAGATGTTGCTGTCTAACACACTATCTGCATACATTTTTCAATGTGCTAATGATAGAATATAGCCGGCTCCCTGGCCGAGATGTTGCTGTCTAACACACTATCTGCATACATTTTCAATGTGCTAATGATAGAATATAGCCGGCTCCCTGGCCGAGATGTTGCTGTCTAACACACTATCTGCATACATTTTTCAATGTGCTAATGATAGAATATAGCCGGCTCCCTGGCCGAGATGTTGCTGTCTAACACACTATCTGCATACATTTTTCAATGTGCTAATGATAGAATATAGCCGGCTCCCTGGCCGAGATGTTGCTGTCTAACACACTATCTGCATACATTTTTCAATGTGCTAATGATAGAATATAGCCGGCTCCCTGGCCGAGATGTTGCTGTCTAACACACTATCTGCATACATTTTTCAATGTGCTAATGATAGAATATAGCCGGCTCCCTGGCCGAGATGTTGCTGTCTAACACACTATCTGCATACATTTTTCAATGTGCTAATGATAGAATATAGCCGGCTCCCTGGCCGAGATGTTGCTGTCTAACACACTATCTGCATACATTTTTCAATGTGCTAATGATAGAATATAGCCGGCTCCCTGGCCGAGATGTTGCTGTCTAACACACTATCTGCATACATTTTTCAATGTGCTAATGATAGAATATAGCCGGCTCCCTGGCCGAGATGTTGCTGTCTAACACACTATCTGCATACATTTTTCAATGTGCTAATGATAGAGATATAGCCGGCTCCCTGGCCGAGATGTTGCTGTCTAACACACTATCTGCATACATTTTTCAATGTGCTAATGATAGAATATAGCCGGCTCCCTGGCCGAGATGTTGCTGTCTAACACACTATCTGCATACATTTTTCAATGTGCTAATGATAGAATATAGCCGGCTCCCTGGCCGAGGATGTTGCTGTCTAACACACTATCTGCATACATTTTTCAATGTGCTAATGATAGAATATAGCCGGGCTCCCTGGCCGAGATGTTGCTGTCTAACACACTATCTGCATACATTTTTCAATGTGCTAATGATAGAATATAGCCGGCTCCCTGGCCGAGATGTTGCTGTCTAACACACTATCTGCATACATTTTTCAATGTGCTAATGATAGAATATAGCCGGCTCCCTGGCCGAGATGTTGCTGTCTAACACACTATCTGCATACATTTTTCAATGTGCTAATGATAGAATATAGCCGGCCTCCCTGCCGAGATGTTGCTGTCTAACACACTATCTGCATACATTTTTCAATGTGCTAATGATAGAATATAGCCGGCTCCCTGGCCGAGATGTTGCTGTCTAACACACTATCTGCATACATTTTTCAATGTGCTAATGATAGAATATAGCCGGCTCCCTGGCCGAGATGTTGCTGTCTAACACACTATCTGCATACATTTTTCAATGTGCTAATGATAGAATATAGCCGGCTCCCTGGCCGAGATGTTGCTGTCTAACACACTATCTGCATACATTTTTCAATGTGCTAATGATAGAATATAGCCGGCTCCCTGGCCGAGATGTTGCTGTCTAACACACTATCTGCATACATTTTTCAATGTGCTAATGATAGAATATAGCCGGCTCCCTGGCCGAGATGTTGCTGTCTAACACACTATCTGCATACATTTTTCAATGTGCTAATGATAGAATATAGCCGGCTCCCTGGCCGAGATGTTGCTGTCTAACACACTATCTGCATACATTTTTCAATGTGCTAATGATAGAATATAGCCGGCTCCCTGGCCGAGATGTTGCTGTCTAACACACTATCTGCATACATTTTTCAATGTGCTAATGATAGAATATAGCCGGCTCCCTGGCCGAGATGTTGCTGTCTAACACACTATCTGCATACATTTTTCAATGTGCTAATGATAGAATATAGCCGGCTCCCTGGCCGAGATGTTGCTGTCTAACACACTATCTGCATACATTTTTCAATGTGCTAATGATAGAATATAGCCGGCTCCCTGGCCGAGATGTTGCTGTCTAACACACTATCTGCATACATTTTTCAATGTGCTAATGATAGAATATAGCCGGCTCCCTGGCCGAGATGTTGCTGTCTAACACACTATCTGCATACATTTTTCAATGTGCTAATGATAGAATATAGCCGGCTCCCTGGCCGAGATGTTGCTGTCTAACACACTATCTGCATACATTTTTCAATGTGCTAATGATAGAATATAGCCGGCTCCCTGGCCGAGATGTTGCTGTCTAACACACTATCTGCATACATTTTTCAATGTGCTAATGATAGAATATAGCCGGCTCCCTGGCCGAGATGTTGCTGTCTAACACACTATCTGCATACATTTTTCAATGTGCTAATGATAGAATATAGCCGGCTCCCTGGCCGAGATGTTGCTGTCTAACACACTATCTGCATACATTTTTCATGTGCTAATGATAGAATATAGCCGGCTCCTGCCGAGATGTTGCTGTCCTACACCTATCTGCATACATTTTTCAATGTGCTAATGAAAGAATATAGCCGGCTCCCTGGCCGAGATGTTGCATGTCTAACACACTATCTGCATACCAATTTTCATGTCTATGACAGAATTGCGGCTCCCTGCAATGTTGCATTTAACAACTGTCTCATAGATTTATGCTCTGCAAAATTGCGGCTCCTGCAATTTGCTATAAATACATCTCATAGATTTATGCTCTGCAAAATTGCGGCTCCCTGCCAATGTGCTATAAAACATTGCATACATTTTTACTGTGCTAGTAGAATATTGCGCTCCTGGCCAATGATTGTTAACACTATCTGCATACTTTTTCATGTGCAATGAGAATCCGAACACTTCAGATGTATTTAACCGCTAACTGCATAGATTTTCATCCTAAGAGATTGCTGCTCCCTTCGAATTTTCAAAACTATTAGAATTGCAGTGCATGCCGAAATGCGGCTCCTAACCAGATTTCTGCTAACAATATCTGTAATGTGAATGTCCTCTGGAATATGTCCTGTCTAACACACTTCTCTAAAATTTATGGTACATTTTTCAGTTTCCGAGAATGTAGCCGGTCCCCAATTTGCTGTCTAACACACTATCTGCATACATTTTTCAATGTGCCTAATGATAGAATATAGCCGGCTCCCTGGCCGAGATTTGCTGTCTAACACACTATCTGCATACTATTTTTCAATGTGCTAATGATAGAATATAGCCGGCTCCCTGGCCGGAGATGTTGCTGTCTAACACACTATCTGCATACATTTTTCAATGTGCTAAGTGATAGAATATAGCCGGCTCCCTGGCCGAGATGTTGCTGTCTAACACACTATCTGCATACATTTTTCAATGTGCTAATGATAGAATATAGCCGGCTCCCTGGCCGAGATGTTGCTGTCTAACACACTATCTGCATACATTTTTCAATGTGCTAATGATAGAATATAGCCGGCTCCCTGGCCGAGATGTTGCTGTCTAACACACTATCTGCATACATTTTTCAATGTGCTAATGATAGAATATAGCCGGCTCCCTGGCCGAGATGTTGCTGTCTAACACACTATCTGCATACATTTTTCAATGTGCTAATGATAGAATATAGCCGGCTCCCTGGCCGAGATGTTGCTGTCTAACACACTATCTGCATACATTTTCAATGTGCTAATGATAGAATATAGCCGGCTCCCTGGCCGAGATGTTGCTGTCTAACACACTATCGGCATACATTTTTCAATGTGCTAATGATAGAATATAGCCGGCTCCCTGGCCGAGATGTTGCTGTCTAACACACTATCTGCATACATTTTTCATGTGCTAATGATAGAATATAGCCGGCTCCCTGGCCGAGATGTTGCTGTCTAACACACTATCTGCATACATTTTTCAATGTGCTAATGATAGAATATAGCCGGCTCCCTGGCCGAGATGTTGCTGTCTAACACACTATCTGCATACATTTTTCAATGTGCTAATGATAGAATATAGCCGGCTCCCTGGCCGAGATGTTGCTGTCTAACACACTATCTGCATACATTTTTCAATGTGCTAATGATAGAATATAGCCGGCTCCCTGGCCGAGATGTTGCTGTCTAACACACTATCTGCATACATTTTTCAATGTGCTAATGATAGAATATAGGCCGGCTCCCTGGCCGAGATGTTGCTGTCTAACACACTATCTGCATACATTTTTCAATGTGCTAATGATAGAATATAGCCGGCTCCCTGGCCGAGATGTTGCTGTCTAACACACTATCTGCATACATTTTTCAATGTGCTAATGATAGAATATAGCCGGCTCCCTGACCGAGATGTTGCTGTCTAACACACTATCTGCATACATTTTTCAATGTGCTAATGATAGAATATAGCCGGCTCCCTGGCCGAGATGTTGCTGTCTAACACACTATCTGCATACATTTTTCAATGTGCTAATGATAGAATATAGCCGGCTCCCTGGCCGAGATGTTGCTGTCTAACACACTATCTGCATACATTTTTCAGTGTGCTAATGATAGAATATAGCCGGCTCCCTGGCCGAGATGTTAGCAGCTTTCTCCGTTAACCCCGAATACTCTCGCGGTTGACGTGAGCGCACGATAATTAGAAGTGGCTCGAGTCGCGCCAGTGACTTATGAGAGTATGGAGCCGGTCGCTCAGAAAGTCATGGCGTGCTGATGAGCGTAATCTAGCCTAGGAATCAACATACAGCTGAAAGATGCTGGTGTTTACCGCAATATCCTGAAACAGGATGGACACGCGGAAAAAAAAATGATTGAATATGAATATATATGCATGTGCTTCAAACTGAACGAACGAACTTTATTTTCATAGTGTTAAGAACTGGACTCGTAGATCCATTTGACATTCTGTCCTTCTTATTTCTCTACTTCCATTTATTATTTTATGCATATATCACTTATGAAGCTAATCTTAGACAGCAACGACAACAACAGAAAAGAAACGCATTAAAGGCATGAGGAAATATGCAATAATCAACAATACACCACTCACTACACGACATAGCTTATTCTTAATACAATTAATCTTAACAGACATGTTCTTGAAATTCATTGGTCAAGATTAACGCATCTCAATAAGCTGGCAAGTCATTTGTCTTAATGGCAACACACCACGATACCACGAAGGCGTGTGCGGCAACACACCACAATACCACGAAGGCGTGTGCGGCAACACACCACAATACCACGAAGGCGTGTGCGGCAACACACCACAATACCACGAAGGCGTGGCAGGTTTGTTGTGTCGACAAATACGAGATTTTGGCAACAGTAACCGTGTAAATGTGTTACCATAGTGTTCTCCAACATTGCTACTACATTTAGTAGTTGAAAGTTGGCGGTGCATTCGAACAATTGTATTCACTGCTGTTTAATACAAACGAACCCATTTTGATCTTGTTTGCAGTGTAAATACACAGTACTATACGATAAGTTCGTGTTCATTGTTGAGTTAACAGTGTAAACAAGCCGTTATTTATGGTCCGTTCTTATCCATTGTTGAGTTACAATGTAAATACGTCCTCGCACCGCGGCGGCATGTTCTCTTTGATTTTTACCAGGGTAGACGGTGTTATTGCTCTACAGATGAACGGCAAACTGAACAAATGAAATTTGAAGCTGTATTTAGAAAATATTATTCTAACAGTTGAACGAACGACGCACCATTTCCCAAATGTTGACCCATGAACTTAGTGGAATATTGATGGAGAGTGTTCCTTTCAGTGTCTTCAATTTTCAAGTACAGTTATTAAAATAGAAATCATGTAGAAACACGGCAATATAAATGTAGCATATTTCATTTCTCTGACGGTGTGGCTTTAATGTTGGGGATTTTCTATTTCATACATTAATTTAAAATAACCACCAAGGAGTGGGACAGATAGAACTACACGAAAGTAGATTTTTACGAGCATGCATCATTCCCACTGCAACATACGCCTGTGAGACCTGGATACTTAATACACAAGCTGAAAATCGTATAAATGCTTTTAAATATACATGTTATAGACGAGTTTTAAGAATATCTTGGATGCAGAAAAGAACAAATGCCTCTACACATCAAGAGCTGAATAATGAAGAAGGTTGGCTATTAAAGACGATAAAACAAAGAAATCCCCGCTAATCACTGGTATCATGAAGGCTAATAGACTACAATGGCTGGGGCATATAGAAAGAATGGAAGATAATAGGGAAACAAAACTCGCTTACACTCAGGAAATAAATGACCGTAGACCCCGAGGTAGACCAAGAAGACGGTGGAGAGATAATACATGTACAGACCTACAAGCACTTGGAATCAACGACTGGCAAGAGAAGGTCCACCAGAGAGACGAATGGAGACGGATTGTATTTGCAGCAAAGAACCTCAATGGCTCGGAAAGCTGAAGAAGAAGAAGAAGAAGAAGAAAACAAAGAAATGTAAATATTGTTGGTCATTTGAAACGTCACGAAAGTTTGGAGAGAACAATAATTGAGGGGTGTATGCCTAGGAAGTGGGGAAGAGGAAAACCAAAGAGAAGATGGGTGCAGGATATGGCGGATGATCTCCAGATGGGTGTAATGGACGCGTGACATCTTGCTTATGATCGAGAAGTTTTCTGGAATGTTGTTATGGGAGCGAGGTTCTGCAAAAGAATGAATGAATTTAAAATATGACAATGTATAACTAATTTAGTTGTAATAACTGTTTTGTGGATATAATATAAATATATTATGTTATGCTGATGAAACCGTCTTGATAGCAACAGGTAAGAAGTAACTTCAAGAAATGATGGATAAGTGGTTGTAGAAAATGAAAACAAATGGGCCTTAGCTTGAATAATAGAAAGACAGATGCCATTGTGATATCAAAGAAGCAAATCGAGCCTAAATGTACAATTAAAGTAAATTACATTATTTTGTGGCAAATGCAGAATTTTAGATAACATGGACAACATCAGATGAACGATTAGCCACAGAGGAAAATAAGAGAATATGACAAGGAAAATCAGCATTCTATCAAATGGAGAACACTTTATGACTGAAGTCCTTGTCATTGGAAGTTAGAACAAGAGTTCTAGCATGTTATTCAGCACCAGTTTTAACACATGGCCTGGAATCATGGACGATTAGTAAACAACTAAAAACACCCCTAGAAGCCTTGGAGACATGGTTTTGAAGAAGGATGCTGAAAATTCACGTAACAGCCAAAATAAACTATCTGGACATTTTGATGGAAGTTAAATCACAAAGATAACGTATGGCAAACATCAGAAAGAAGCAGTCATCAGTTTTGGGCACATTATGACAAGACACCATTTGAAACATGTTGTGGCAACCGGTGAGATTTGTCGAAAGAGAGGTAAATGAAGACTTCGAGAGAAAATGCTCTACAGTCTTGTGTTATAGCAAGGAAGGGAGTCAAAACATGAATTGATCCATTCCGTCGGAGATTGCAATATGTGAAGAAGCGACCAAGACACTTGGTGATGATGATAACTAATTTAATAATTTTATAAATAATTACTCTACACAATAAAGACTTAGGGTTATAATTAAATTGTAAGAAGAAAGAGATTATGGTCGTCGCTGGGAAGAATGAAATGCCACAATGTGATATACGGATAAATGAGAATATTCTTACGGAAGTGAACCGATACACCCATCTCAGATCAGTAATAACATCTTTTGGGAGGTGCGTTGAAGAGATTAGAACAGGATCGTCATGGCAAAGATGGCGTTTTGCAAGATGGAAAATATTCTCACCAATATAAATATTTCAGTTGCAAAACGATAAAAATAGTGTTGAAGTGCTATATAGAACCTATACTTTCGTATGGATATGAAACGTAGACAATGAGAGGACACGCTGAAAACACTACTAATGGCAGTGGAAATGTGGTTTCTGAGGGAAATGCAAAGAATACCATGGACACAGAAAACCAATAAGCAGTCCTAAAAACAAAAAAAAAACAACAATAACAAATGAAAACCGTAAATGATTAGAGACATTAGACGCAGACAAGAATTTCGGGGCACGTTATGAGTAGAAATAAACTGGAGAACTTGGTGGCAACTGACAGGAATGAGAGCAAAAAAAAAAGGTAAGGCAGAGAGATGCATATCAGGATGGCTTGCCACATGACATTACCAAGACAAAACCACAGAGATGATCCATGACTCCGGTGATGGTGTTAGATGGCGAAACACGCTTATCAGCATGATACATAATTAATATTTATTATACAAGTTGAAAATTGAAATTACTATTTTCACCCAGGTTGGTGTTTCCGTGACGAATTGTAAAAAGAGTTAGGTTAAAAACAGACCATCGACTAGCTGTGTGCACGCATTTAATTTCTATTTCACCGGCAATAACATAGTCTGCAAGTAAGTCACTCTCAACATTCTCAATGTACATTCACGTACGCATTTCATCTCAATCCCACACGCAAAATTCAGGCCCTTACTACTTTAAACTTACACCTACTTTAAACTTACACCTACTTTAAACTTACACCTACTTTAAACTTACACCTACTTTAAACTTACACCTACTTTAAACAGTGTTTAAGGACTTCGCTTAAGTTTAAGCGAGCGGACAAAAAAGAAAAGAAAAAAATCTCACTTCTTCTACACACACGCTTCCTTAATAATTTGCACAAATGTTCTTTGTATAATTCATGTACATATTTCATCGCACTAATACACAACACTTTGATAGCACTCACAGTTCATTATCCTACATTCATTCATGCATTCAGTAGCATGTCCTTTACAGAACATCGCTCCCATAACAACCTTCCGGGAAACCTCTCGATCACAAGCAAGATGTCCCGCCTCCGATACAACCATCTGCCACATCCTGCACCCATCTTCTCTTTGGCCTTCCTCTTCCTCTCTTCCCAGGCATATACCCCTCCATTATTGTTCTCTCCAAACTTTCGTGACGTTTCAAGTGACCAAAATATTTCAATTTTCTTTGTTTTATCGTCTTTAAAAGTCATCTTCTTCAATATGCAGTTCTTGAAGTATGGACGCATTTGTTCTTTTCTTTACCCAAGATATTCTTAGAACCCGTCTATAATATTTATATTCAAAGGCATTTATGCGCAGTTCAGCTGTAATCCGGCATACTTCTGAGAAAAAGTCATTTTCAATAGGGTGTTACTGCTGTACTTAACTTTTGTACAGATAGTATAATGTCTGAACAGACGACTCTGTATTATAATCGTGGTTTTTTTATTTTTTTTCCTCTTTCTTCTTTTTCCATCCTGTATCGCCCCATTATCGGTATCCGTGGCCAAAAGCTTGCGAGCGCGATTCGTGAGCCGCTTACCAGGCGTTCGAAACGCAGCCGCGACCGATTTGTGCAGCAGACCGTGTCGCGTTGTGTTATAACGTGTTGGTATAGGAGCCGATCGTTCAGAAAGCAATGGCAAACTACTGAAAGTAAAACCTTGCCTAGTACATCAACAGCAGCTGAAAAATGCTGGTGTTGACTGCAACTTCCTGTAAGGGATATGCAACATTCTTCTTCTTCTTCAGCATTCCGAGCCATTGAGGTTCTTTGCTGCAAATACAATCTGTCTCCATTCGTCTCTCTGGTGGACCTTCTCTTGCCAGTCGTTGATTCCAAGTGCTTGTAGGTCTGTATGTATATTATCTCTCCACCGCCTTCTTGGTCTACCTCGGGGTCTACGGTCATTTATTTCCTGAGTGTAAGCGAGTTTTGTTTCCCTATTATGATATGCAACATTAAAACAAAATAATCCCCCAATTGGGACATAAGGACAACCTCCTTACTTCAAACCCTGGGATCATTAACTATCCCTTGCAGCTCTGTCCATGCCCTCCCCATACGATTAATTTATGTGTCTAATTCTCTTCTCTGTATGTTTTCAGGTCTTCCTCTATTTAGTATTCTCTCCGGAATGCAGACACAGGTGTTTCTAGTTACACTGTTGTCATGTTTTGCCAATGTAAGTCCTATCCAGCAATGATGTACAGACCAAATGGAAGCAGAGGAAGAGGCCGACCACGTAAAAGATGGACGGAGGGAATAGCAGAGTCCATGGGAATATCGATACATGAAGCTCATAAGCGGGCAGTCTACCGCTGTTTATACGGCACCTCGACACCGCAAGGTACAAGAGGAACATGATGAGATGAGATGAGGTGAGATGAGATGAGATGAGATGAGATGAGACGAGTCCTATCCAGCGCCAGAATCTTTTCTTAACCTTGTGGTATTTGACTAGCTCTCGACTTGAACTCCACATTGGTGATTCTGTCTTAGCATTTTATTCCTTCTATTTTGCACCAATCATAGTGAATATTTGTGGTTTATTCCTTCTATTTTGCACCAATGATAGTGAATGTTTGCGGTTTATTCCTTCTATTTTGCACCAATAATAGTGAATGTTTGTGGTTTATTCGTTCTATTTTGCACCAATGATAGTGAATATTTGTGATTTATTCCTTCTATTTTGCACCAATGATAGTGAATGTTTGTGGTTTATTCCTTCTATTTTGCACCAATGATAGTGTATGTTTGTGGTTTATTCCTTCTATTGTGCACCAATGATAGTGAATGTTTGTGATTTATTCCTTCTATTTTGCACCAAAGATAGTGAATGTTTGTGGTTTATTCCTTCTATTTTTCACCAATGATAGTGTATGTTTGTGGTTTATTCCTTCTATTGTGCACCAATGATAGTGAATGTTTGTGATGTATTCCTTCTATGTTGCACCAATGATAGTGAATATTTGTGATTTATTCCTTCTATTTTGCACCAATGATAGTGAATGTTTGTGGTTTATTCCTTCTATTTTGCACCAATTATAGTGAATGTTTGTGGTTTATTCCTTCTATTTTGCACCAATAATAGTGTATGTTTGTTGTTTATTCCTTCTATTGTGCACCAATGATAGTGAATGTTTGTGATTTACTCCTAATTAGTTTCGTTGTTCGAGTCGGCTCTGTTTCGAAGGTGTCATGGACGCAATTCGTAATCCCACATACCGCCTTCCAACCACAGCTGCGGGCGATTTGGTAGCAGACCGCATTATGATGCTTTTTATAAAATGATATCGTTCAGAAAGCCTGTCGTTCAGAAAGCCTGTCGTTCAGAAAGCCTGTCGTTCAGAAAGCCATAGTAAACTACTAAACATGCCAAGAAAACACAAACAGCCGACAACTGCTGCAGTTGACTGCGACGTCCTGTAAAGGACATGCAACTAACGTGTTAGTTGTTGTCCGTGGTTCCCGTCCATACACTTACAATTTAATATTTAAATTTCTACAAATTTCCCAATGCTTTAAAGTCATATTAAATTAGTTGAAATCATAAGGTTTGTCCTGTCCCAAACACACTGAATGAAAATGCCCGTTGACAACTTGTCTATTGTTCTTTTATGTATCATTAATATAGCTCATCTTAGGCAATGAAAGCAACAGCAGCAGTATATACGCAACAAACGGACGGAACATGTATAATAATCAATGCTTCACTATTACTAATGTTTGACATGGAAATTATAATTAGGTAAGGGCAACTTATCACAAACATCAGAAAGAGGCAGTCATAGTTTTTTGGCCAGGTTATGAGAAGACAAAAACTGGAATATGTTGTGACAACCGGAAAGATTTGCGGTAAGAGAGATAGAGGAAGACAGCGTGAGAAGATTATCGACAGTCTTGTTTCATGGCACGGAAGGGAGTCAACACACGAATTGATCCATGACGTCGGAGATCGTAATTTATGGAGAGGCATGATCACCCAAGCAAGCCGGCAAGGCACTGGATGATGATGAAAGGCAAGCAAGTTAACGGAGTTGAGAGCGAACTGCGCCAGTAATGTTATTTGCACAGTCGGAAGCGGCTTCGAAGCCTGGCCTCGTCGCTTGCGAAAGTGAGAGACAGATTGGCCAACTGGAGCTCCTTGCTCTCGGCGTAACAAATGCGATGTCGCTATGACATCATAGCCTCATACAAGAAACTTTTGTGAAACAGAAATAATGTAAAAGTATCATACGACAATTAGGATAAGGATTGTAATACTAATTGTCCTTTGAAATTATTATTTCCTGCCACAGTTAGGTTAATGTTTATAATAGTAATTGACCTTTGAAATTATTATTTCCTGCCACAGTTAGGGGAATGCCGGTCTCCCTAGTCGAGGAATTAGCAGCTTTCTCCGTAACCCCGAATACTCTCGTGGTTGACGTGAGCGCATGAGAATTGGAAGTGATTCGAGTCGCACCAGTGACTTATGAGAGTATGGAGCCGGTCGCTCAGAAAGTCGTGGCGTGCTGATAAGCGTAATCTAGCCTAGGAATCAACATACAGCTGAAAGATGCTGGTGTTGACCGCAATATCATGAAACAGGATGGAAACGCGGGGAAAAAAAACAGGGGAATGTTTTTATACTAGCTGTCCTTTGAAATTATTATTGCCTATCACAGCTGGGGGAATCTGTATTATACTATTTGTCCTTTGAAATTATTATAGAGGAATTTGTATTATAATAGTTGTCCTTTAAAATTACTATTTCCTTCGAGAGTTAGAGGAATGTTTTTTGATACTAATTGTCCATTGAAATTATTATTTCCTACCAACCTTAGTGGAATGTTTAATATACCAGTTGTTCATTAAAATTATTATTTCCTGCCACAGTTAGTGGAATGTTTATTATACCAGTTGTTCATTAAAATTATTATTTCCTGCCACAGTTAATGTTTATTATACTGATCGTTATTTGAGATTATTGACTACCACAGTTAGAATGTTTATTACACTAGTTGTCCATTGAAATTACTATTTTCACCCAGGCTGGTGTTTCTGTGACGAATGGTAAAAAGAGTGAGGTTAAAAACAGAACACATCGTCTGGCAGTGTGCAGGTATGTGTTTTTTATGTCACCTACAATAAGATAATTAGCAGCCACAGAGTTACCCCACCTTGTCGTGGTGGGGGAGCTTGAGCTTCTCAATGACCCTGAGAGCTATGCCGGCGGTAGCGTAGCTACCAGCAGGGCCTCCCAAAGCGGACAGGTCAAAGGGTAGGGAACAGACAAAGAGAAACACCCTGGTCCTCCAGGTTGGGGGTTGAAGCGTGGGGTTAACATCCCCACCTTTGTAAAAACTATTTTGTTACGAAACAGATACATAAGCCTCGAATTCGGACTGACTTATCTGGACAACGACCTTGGAACGTTAAAGGACTCTTGAGATATGGAACATGGAATTACGGACACTATATCGAGCTGGAGGGGCTGAAGAACTAACCCGGGAGCTGGTTGAATATCAAATGGATATAACAGCAATTCAAGAAATAAGGTGGCCAGGAGAGGGGACTTTAGAGCAAAATGGAATGATTATAATATATGGAGGAAACACCCAAAATAAACATGAATTAGGAACAGGATTTGTCATCAAAAAAGAGTTATGGGGGAACGTTCTAAACTTTAAAGCTGTTAATGACAGAATTAGTAAATTACGAATAAAAGGTAAATGGAAAAATATAACGATGATTAATGTACATGCACCTACTGAAGAGAAAGAAGATGACGTTAAAGAAGACTTTTATAATGATTTGGAAGATGTCATAGAAGAAACCTCCAAACAGGACATCCTGATTGTGCTGGAAGACTTCAATGCAAAAATAGGTAGAGAGCAAACTCATAAAAAAGTGGCCGGTATGGAAAGCCTACATACAACTTCAAATGATAATGGATGGAGAGTCATCAACCTGGCAGAAGCCAAAGGACTGCAGATTAGCAGTACCAGACTACAAAGAAAGTATATACACAAAAAAACTTGGAAATCATGTGACAATAGAACCTATAATCAAATAGATCACATTTTAATTAACAACAGAAATGCATCAAACATACAACAAGTTAGAAGTTATAGAGGAGCTGAGTGCCTCAGCGACCACTTCCTCTTCTGGCAAAATTTAAAATAAAACTTAAGAGAGATTTCTATACTAAATTACAAAGATTACACCCAACATATAACAGAGAAAAGCTACAAGAAATTAGAGTCAAAGAGAAATTTACAGATGAAATAAAATGTAAACTTGAAACTCTGCAAAACCCTTTGGAGGAAATCATTGACCAAACTTGGTTGAACATCAAGAATACAATTCAATCTACCGCAGAAGAATGTCTAGGTGTGTTAACCACGCATAGAAAGAACAGATGGTTCAATCAAAAACGTGAAGAAGCTGTCATTAGGAAAAAGAATGCCAGGCATTTATGGTTAAATGACATCAACAACATCCAAAAGGAAGAGCAATATAGAAATGAATGTAAAGAGGCTACAAAAATAGTTCGACAGCAGAAGCGAGAATATATGAGTAATATAATCAAAGATATGGAAACTAATCACCAGAAAAAAGAATCCAGAAAGTTTTATAAAGAACTGAAGTCAATGAAACGAGGGCACCAACAAAACACATATTAATTAAAAGACAAACATGGGAATATGATAAATACCAATGAGGAAATGTGCAACACATGGAAAGAATATTTTGTTGAATTACTAAATTGTGAAGCTCCAAGTAACACTTTCCCACAGGAAGAGGTTCTAACGTGTGAACCCCAAATTGAAGAACCTACATTTGAAGAAATCCTATATGTAATCACACGACTTAAAAACAATAAGGCAACATAGGCTGATGGAATTGCTGCTGAATTTATAAAGGCAGGTGGCTATGCATTACATCTAAAGCTATACGAACTAATAATAAAATTCTGGAGGACAGAAGAATTACCCCATGACAGGAAAGAGTCAGTATCTTCTTCTTTGCGTTCATCCGGAGTGTTCTTTCAGATGTGATTGCGGTGTGTCTAAGTTATGCGCCCTTGGGCCGAAACCCGTAGGCCAACACATCCGACTTTTAGCGTGCTTTTTTGACCAGGTAGCATTCCTGGGAGACTCTCACTTTTGCGGTACCGTCCACAACACAGCTGGCCAAGTTGGAACGGTCGAAGACTTAACGGTCATATCCCTCAAAGGAAGGCAGGGACAGTCCATGGCATTTTCCGCCATCCAGGGTGGCTTCCATAATTGCAGGGCCGACACATAGCGCCCTGGTGCTGGGCTCACCGAGGGAATCGTCACGTCCTGCTCATGGCTGCATTAATTCCTCACTTCAATATATTGGGCATTTCGTTCGCCCCGGGCCGTTCCCGCACAAACCAGACAGGTCTGCAGAATGGTATCCACTCAGCGAGTTTTCGACACGGACATGTGCTTGTCGTTGCGCCCGTCAGAGCTGTTCCAGGCACGACGGACATTCGGAAAACTACCTAGTCAGAGCTGTTCCGAACAAGAGCGGCATTCGGAAACTAGGTAGTCAGAGCTGTTCCTAGCACGAGAGACATTCGGACAAGACATTTCACTCGGACGTAAATGCGTAGTGCCAATTTTTATTTTGCCAACCGTAGGACGGCACTTCCGGCTTCGGCGAGCATTTTTAATGAGGTTAGCATTCCTCGGGTTTCGAGGCACGTTAGACTTATTTTTGTGATGTCGCCAACATCTCAGCTGGTCAAGATAGAACGATAAAAGACATCACGGTCGACCCTCAAGGGAAGGCAGGGGCAGACCATGGGCATTCCCTCGCTATCCAAGGAGGCTTCCATAATTGCAGAGCCGGCACATATTGCTCTGAGACTGGGCTCACCCGAGGAGTTGCCTCGTCCTGCTCATGGCTGCTTTAGTTCCTCACTTCCATGTGTTGGGCATCTCGCTTGCCACTGGTCGCTCAAGCACACACCAGGAACGGTCAGTCTGCAGGCGACATCCACTAGGTAAGCTTTCGCTTCGGACTTCGGACTACGCAATGGATTCGCTAGCCGTGCGTTCCATTTCGTGTTATTGAGACGTTTTTTTCACCTTTGTCTACTCTCTACGAGTTAGATACAGACAGTTTTTGTAACCATTTCATTCGACTGGGGCACTTCTTCAACCTTTTTGTACTCGCTCACGAGGTAGGCTACATGTGCTGCCGGCTCAGCACCTTACCTCCGTACAGCAGTGAGCGAGAAACGGCCAGGCCCTCTCATCCGGGGATCCCTCATATCCCCCAGCTGGGAGCCTTCGGACAGGTATCTGAACTGGGCATGTAGCGTGCTCAGTATCTCACCTCCATTTTTCGGTAGGTGAGTATCGGCCCGGCTCTCTCATCCAAGGGTAGTAGCTTAGAGGCGTTCAGCTACATCTCTCAGATGGAGGCCTTTGTGTAAGTGTCTGGACCAAGTTTGTGGCTTCGTGCGCCTGAGTTTAAATTTTGACTGCTATCCTCAGTCTACCTGCAGAGCAGCAGGTTGTGTCTCTCTTAGTCTGGTCCCTATCCCAAGAGCTGTCCAATATGTAGTTTATATCCATTGGCACAGCGCTTGGGGTCAGTGGGACACTCAAGCTCCCCCACCGCGGCAAGGTGGAGACACATCGGGGGAGGAGTCATTATTGATACCTATCTTTAAGAAAGGAGACAAGTTCCAATGTGAAAATTATAGAGGAATATCACTACTGTTCACAAGCTACAAGGTACTATCCGCAGTATTACTAAATAGACAAAATCCTTATTCAGAAGACATATTAGGTGACTACCAGGCGGGTTTCAGACAAAACAGATCAACAATAGATCAGATATTTATCTTACGACAAATAGCCTAGAAAAATTGGGAATATAAAAGAGATCTCCATAACATTTTTGTGGATTATAAAAAAGCTTATGAAAGTGTCCATAGCAATAGTCTATGGAATGCTATGCAGGAATTTGGAATACCAAGGAAGTTGATCAACATGACCAGACTATGCATGGAAGATACTTATAATATAGTAATATATAAAGGCAGGAAATCAGACCCTTTCCAAATAACATCTGACTTGAAACAAGGTGATGCACTATCGCCGCTACTCTTTAATCTGGCTCTAGAAAAAGTTGTATGGAAGATAAAGGAGGAAGGTGATATTGGAGGAACATCCAGACTGCTTGGTTATGCAGATGATATAGATATTATATGGCAGAATGAACAAAAGACATTGGAAATATTGACTCACTTAAAGGAAAAATCCCAACAGATGGGGCTGGTTATCAACCAAGATAACACAGAATATATGGTAATTTCAAGAGAATGAATGGCTAAAAACTCTGGCCACATACAAATAGATAATACGCCATTTCACTCGATCACCAGTGTCGTGGATCAGCTCAGTGTTCCTGTCTCTTCCATGCCATGTGGCCAAGCCATCCAGGTATTTTCCTCTCGGTCTTCCTTTTGGTCTGTTCCCCTCGCTGCACTACAACATCTACTAAAATCAAATGCGCTATCTCGTAACACCAAAATTACAATATACAAAACACTGATCAGACCATTTGTGCTGTATGGCTCTGAAACCTGGAGTACAACGAAAGGAGACGAAGCCTTGTTTACAAACCTTTGAGAACAAAGTTTTAAGACCCATTAGGGATACACAAAGTGGAGAGTGGAAAAGAAGAAGTAACAAAGACATTTATGATCTGTTTAAGTCCCCGCTAATCACTGGTATCATGAAGGCTAATAGACTACAATGGCTAGGGCATATAGAAAGAATGGAAGACAATAGGGAAACAAAACTCGCTTACACTCAGGAAATAAATGACCGTAGACCAAGAAGACGGTGGAGAGATAATATATATACAGACCTACAAGCACTTGGAATCAACGACTAGCGAGAGAAGGTCAACCAGAGAGACGAATGGAGACGGATTGTATCTGCAGCAAAGAACCTCAATGGCTCGGAACGCTGAAGAAGGAGAAGAAGAAGAAGAAGAAGAAGAAGAAGAAGAAGAAGAAGAAGAAGAAGAAGAAGAAGAAGTAGAAGAAGAAGAAGAAGAAGAAGAAGAAGAAGAAGAAGAAGAAGAAGAAGAAGAAGAAGAAGAAGAAGAAGAAGAAGAAGAAGAAGAAGAGTTACTCCGAAGCCAAAATCAAGCATGAATCATTCATTTAACTCACAGCTGCAACCAGGGGCGTTTATAAATGGTACTCTTCGACCCCTTCTGCCAATTTTGCCACACACTCACCATCAGGGAGGCGCGAGACACCCATCGGGAGACTCTGAGATGAAACCGGAGAGTCTTGGGTTGGGGGGGGGGGGGTGTAAAATACTGGGGCAGCCTAATTTACTAATGGCTCTCCTCATTCACGATAGGCTAGAGAGAAGGGCGGAGGCGATTAATAATTCAAGAAAATCAACTGAACGGAATCAAGAAAACGTTCTCTTGATGTTTTTTACAAACACACAGACGGGTCAATTATTGGGAGCTGGTGTTTGCACTCCTTGTGACAGGTGGTGACTGTGGTGGTGATGGTGGTAGTGTTTTCATAGTACTAAGTGTTGTGGACAAATTCACCTATCTTGGCAGCACCGTATCACAAGCTGCCACAATCGATGACGAAGTGAATGCAAGAATCTCCAAGGCCAGTGCAGCCTTTGGCAGACTGTACAAGAATGTATGGGACAGAACTGGAATAAGCCTGCAAACAAAGCAGTTGTATTATCCACACTGCTATATGCTTGTGAAACCTGGACTGTTTATCAGCGACACGCTAGGAAATTAAACCACTTCCACACAGTCTGCCTAAGGAAGCTACTGAAGATTAAATGGCAAGACAAGATTCCAGACACTGAAGTCCTAGAAAGATCATCCATGCCCAGTATCCACACTCTACTGATGAAGAATCAGATTCGCTGGGCTGGTCACTTGACTCGCATGCCAGATCACAGGCTCAATAAACGAATTTTCTACAGCGAACTGCGTTGTGGTAAACGCTCCCAAGGTGGCCAGAGGAAACGTTTTAAAGACACTCTGAAAATTTCACTGAATGCTTTTGGAATTCATCATGACACCTGGGAGGCTGCAGCCAGAGACCGAAATTCGTGGCGTGCATCATTGCGCAAAGGTGCAGTCATATGTGAGGCAACCAGGACTGCAAGAGCTGTGAAGAAAAGGCAGGACAGAAAAACCACTGCAGGAAATCCTCCTCCAGAGACGTCAAGCATTCTTTGCCCACATTGTCAAAGAACATTTCGAGCCAAAATAGGCCTTATCAGCCATCTTAGAACCCACGGCTCCATACCTTCAACCCCACTGGATGAAATGAATGGTCATCATCATTCTTGATGGATAAACAACAACAGTGGAGATGGTGGTGGTGGTGATGATAGTGGTGGTGGTTTTGGTGATGATAGTGATAGTGGTGGTGGTGGTTAGTTATAGTGTTCGTGGCGTTGGCGGTGATAGTGGTGATGGTTGTGGTGGTGGTGGTGACAGAGGTGGTGGTGGTGATACTGGTGGTGGCGGTGATGGCGGTGGTGGTGGTGGTGGTGTGGTGATAGTGGTGATGGTGACAGCGGTGATGGTGATGATGGAGGTGGTGGTGGTGCTGGGGGTGGTGGTGGGGGTGGTGGTGGTCGTCGTGATAGTGGTGGTGGTGATAGTGGTGGTGGTGGTGATGGTGGTGGTGATGGTGGTGGTAGTGATGGTGGTAATAGTGGTGGTGATAGAGGTGGTGGTGGTGATACTGATGATGGTGGTGATGGTGGTGCTGGTGATAGTAGTGATAGTGATGGTGGTGGGAGACATGAGGTGTTCACACCACAATGAGAGATGAGAAAAAGTAGTCCGACTATCCTTTGATTGGCTGGCTTTCTGTCCCTGATGAAAACTGTGTGTGTAACATGTCAGCTCACATTTGAGCAAACACGAAAGAAGCAAATTTGGGATTTTGAACTCAAATGTTGCAGAAACATTTATAGAAAAACGCGCGTAAAAACATAAGAAAAATCCTGAAATTCTACAGGTTTGAAAACAACAACAATGCCATACTGTAAGTCCCTCTTCACTCTGCTTTGCCATGTATATATAATTGAACTTAACAGTAGGTATTAGGCTCACTATAACAGAGTGAAGATAACAGTCAATGAACCAACGGTGAACTTTAAAAGATGAAGCAACCTCTCAGTTCACAAAGCGAACACTGCTTTAATCCGGCAGCTGACATAGTTACAATAAACATCTTCTACGGTACTCTTGGAAGGCCTGTTGTTGCCAGGGCGGCATCTAAGATATATGTACACTATTATGAATTACTCAAACCTGTTATAAGTTCGCCACTGTTGTTACTCTTCTATACCTCTCCTTCTTTCGTTCACACCGGCTGTCTTTGCTGTCATATTCATCCGATCCTGTCTAGGTTCTGCCCGTCGTTCTTGGATCCATGGCGTTACTAATCTTCGGTGATATGCTTCTAGCTGTTATTAACTTGATAGCCACTGCTATATTGCCAACCATTCGATAGCCACTCCAATTTGTTCAAGAATTCCAATGCACGACGTTTCATCTTGATAACCCCACAACGTATGTTTTTGTTGTCAAGATTACGTCGGCGTGATGTTTCACGTTGTCAACTTGTGTCCCTTAGTTTTCTCTGCACTTTTGTCCTCTAGACTTCTTCACATCCTTTCTATGACGTAATCCGGGCACCTGCTCTGTGGCAAACAACATCAATAACAGATATTCACATATTGGAACAATACTTATGACTATGTGTTTTAATTGTTGTTTCAGCTTAAGTATTATTCATCTATACAGTTCATATGGTATATTACGTTGCAGTAGGCAACTAACGAGATGCGGCTTCTGCTTTTAAAACCAAACTACTGGCTGACAAACAGTATTGGTTAGCGGAAACTAGTAAATATTTAAAACAACGTCATCCCTTGGTGAATTTATACACAGACGTTACAAACACTATATAGCACGATTTATTGCCTGGCATGTTTCGCTGCATCTCTCCAGGGTTTAATATGTATCATATGAAGTACCACAATGTAATATACAAGTAAATGGGAATATTCTTCAACAAGTGAATCGGTACAATTATCTCGGACCAGTCATAACATCTGATGGGAGATGCCTTGAAGAGATTAGAACAAGAATCGCCATGGCTAAAGTAGCCTTTAGCAAGATGAAAAACATACTGACCAAAAAAATGATGTCAATACAAACGAGAAAAAAAAAGAGTGTTGAGGTGCTACATTTGTAAGGATGTGAAACTTGGACAATGAGCAGTCAAGCTAAAAAACAGCTGATGGCTGTAGAATTGTGGTTTCTAAGGAGAATGCAAAGAATTCCATGGACAAACAGAAAAACCAATGACCAAGTACTTCAGGAGACAAATGAAAATCGTAAACTGATTAGAGAAATTATACGTAGACAGTCAAATGATTTTGGGCATGTTATGAGAAGAAATGATTTGGAGAACTTAGTGACAACTGGCAAGATCTAGGGGAACAGACCAAGAGGAAGACCGAGAAGTAAATACCTGGATGGCTTGGCCACATAGAACGGTTGAGACAGGAACACTGAGGTGATCCACGACTCTGGTGATCGGGTGAAATGGCGAGTCATGACAGCCCACGCTTTCCGGCATGGCACATGACGGATGGAATTGGATGGGAGGGAAAGGGGTCGAAGAAGGGATCTAGCTAAATATCGCTGGAACCACATGTTCGAGATTCTCAAGCCGTCAAGCATGTGTCCTTTATTTTTTTTTTTTTTTTTAAAGAAACACAAGAAACAAATTAACAAAGAACGGAAGAAAGATATAATCAATGACACACCAACAAACCATACTGTATCAGCAACGTTGCCTATTTGTAAGCAAGCAGACACCCATCCCACAACGAAACAACCGCAATCAATAAGACGCATGCTTTCCTCGGAGATGCATTAAACTTTTACCCCATCCCATTCAGTCCGTCCACCCAACTCATTCATTTTTTAGCAGCTTCATACTTTCCGATGTGAGAAAATGAATTACCGCAAAGAAATTTCACATGGCTTTCCCGCGCGCACTCCATCCTTCTTTCCAGTCCTGCCCATCTCGCAGCCTCATCTTTCCTTCCTATGCTTTTATGATTGCGCCCCGTTTTATAATTCCCGTCGCTTAAAGGATGCCATGTAACATTTGTCTGCTACAGACAAGAACGGTTCGGTAAGTGAAATGAGAGAGAATCTATCACCAGCAGAACGCAGTCTTTGGTAATGAGACGCGTGAGGCTAGCGGTTGGATGGTCGGAAAGCAGTTAAATGTTGAAGGGAGTTAGTTACAGGCAAGAGGGAAAAGGTCATTGCACTAGGGTCTACCCTATATGGCTCGAGTCTCTCTCGAAGAGCGGCTAACGCCCGTTGAATGCCACGCTGAGAACACAAAAACCTTATCTTCAGCGAAGTCTCCAAATGGTCTCCTAAACAATATCGCACTCGTGAACGAAATCACGTCCAAAAACCAGCTCAGAACATTCCTGGTGCGAGTAAATGGCTAGACCACATAGCCACGGCGACCTCCCCTTGGAAAACGGTTTTACAGACAAGATGAAGTAGCGTCTGTATAATTATCATCTTCATCATTCTTCCTACCAACTGGCTTATGCGTTCATCTTTCTCCACAGATGTCGGTCTGTTTGGTATTCTGGACCACCTCTGCTGATTATATTTATCTATACCATCGCCATAGTACATCGAGCAAGATTTTCTTTGTTTGCATCTGGCTCTTTTTCTATTGATCTTTCCAGTTGTCAAAATATTCTACAGTGCCTCTCTTCTCATCACATGACCAAATAAAGCTTTTTGCCACTGTCTTATTGCTGTATATAATGTTCTAACTTCATTAACCTTTTTAAAACAATCGATTTTAGTTACTCATGAATTCTTTGGAAGATTTGGTGGTTTCCATTACCTCCCACATACACATGGGGGTCTTTTACCTCTGTCTTTATCAGCCATCTCCTGCTGTCTGGACAAGTGAGTGCCCTGTAAATTTGTCGACTTATCCATTTGGATACTCGATCCCCAGAACCGGGTTTGCCGCACTGTGGTTTTAGCTACATTTGGATACTCGATCCCCAGAACCGGGTTAGCCGCACTGTGGTTTTAGCTACATTTGGATACTCGATCCCCAGAACCGGGATTGCCGCACTGTGGTTTTAGCTACATTTGGATACTCGATCCCCAGAACCGGGATTGCCGCACTGTGGTTTTAGCTACATTTGGATACTCGATCCCCAGAACCGGGATTGCCGCACTGTGGTTTTAGCTACATTTGGATACTCGATCCCCAGAACCGGGATTGCCGCACTGTGGTTTTAGCTACATTTGGATACTCGATCCCCAGAACCGGGATTGCCGCACTGTGGTTTTAGCTACATTTGGATACTCGATCCCCAGAACCGGGTTAGCCGCACTGTGGTTTTAGCTACATTTGGATACTCGATCCCCAGAACCGGGATTAGCCGCACTGTGGTTTTAGCTGCATATCATTTACATGATGTACCAGTCAACTCCAGCATTTTTTATTTATTTATTTATTTATTTATTTATTTTTGGCGCTTTGTGATTCCTGGGCAAGTTTACGTTAAGTAGTTTGCCATTTATTTCTGAACGACCAGCACTCATGCCATTCCATTGAAACTAGCACAAGACGGTCTTCTGCCAACTGGCCCGCAGCTGTGTTTTGAATGCGGTATGCGGGATTAGGAATTGCTTCGTACCTCCCTTCGCCACATCGCCGGCTGTATGATGTGCCGTGGTCTATAACATTATAGATCACCATAGTCTGGTTAGAATGAGGCAGCGAGGATGTGACGAGGGGATCTGGCCGACGCTCGACGCTCAGAGGAAAGGCGAGACGGACATATAATCAGATTGCTACTGGAACTATTAGTGTTGGAACTCTTCGCTGGTTGCTGAGGATGGGGACGGAGCGCTTATGGGAATGTCCCGAATGCTGTGATGTCGGTTCCTAGATCAATCAATCAATCAATCATATTCTGTATAATAGGAAGTGAAATAATCTAATAATTACATACCTTTATATTGAGAGTCATATTGTGTTATGTATAGTCTACATAACAGTGTGTGCACCAGCTCTTGATAGATGCCGTAAGAGGCGACTAACGGGGGTCGGGGTGAGACTGACTACATCAACCAACAGTAAACTGTTCTTTCCACATACAACAACTCATGTAGAAGTCCAGAAAGGGTAAGACACGAGTTGGTTGATGTCCTATGATTCATTGGTTGGTGAAAGACAGAATAATAGGTAGATCAGCTTAGATCATGATTAATCTGCGTGGGCCAGTTTTGTGCAAACAGAAAGACATGATAGTCAATTTATAATTACCGTGGTAGACAAGTGACATTACTGTGCGAATATGTGTATATTTCAGTTTGAAGGATTTATCTAATTACTTTACCTTATATAGTGTGATTTTTGAAGTATGCACCTGACGAGATGTAGCTAAATATGACAGGCAAAAATCGTGCAATCTATTGTTTGTGTCTTCGTTAATCAAGATCAGCGTATGTCTGTCAAGACAGTCATCCAGGCTGGATCCTCGGTAGAGACGGGATCATTATTTCTGATCAGTGTGTCTCTGGGGTCGGCCCAGCCTTATATACACGAAGATAAGGCAATTTTCAAAATGATCTTGGAATTATCAACGCAGGAAAAGCGACGAGCTAGGGAACTGGCTATCCGACCGCTTATGTCGCTACCTAGTATATGGTAAGTCTTCACAGTCCACGCCCCACTAGCAGAATCTGATGTAGAACTGCCTTTACTTGTCACGAGGGAGTCTCCGTGGCAGAAGGGTTTACACCGCTTGCCTCGTGCTTCGAAGGTTAGAGATTCGATTGTTGACTACATCTCTCCGTTCACGAGTGCAGTTTTCTTGTAGAGTCCTGTGGTGTCGTCGCTGGAGCTACGCTTTTGGCATACAGCCCTATGGGATAAAACCCGATGCAATGAAGTCGATTATCTTGCCTTTTAAACCGTGTTTGTGTTTACCTTTTCATATAGTATGTTAGGGAACGAGGGAACAGTGAACTATTGACAGACAACTGCAGCTGAATTATTACCATTCAGATATTGACACACAGAGCAAGTGGAACGGGACCAGCAAAATGAAAAACTAATATAATGAAGTAAAATGTCGCATTAATACACCTTAAGGCGCATTGACCCATATGATTATTATAGATCAAATGGCACTTGTATGTGATGGGGCCAGATATACACCGGCCGCCTGTACATTTTTAGGCACATTTCCAGGTACGCCTGTTAGACATGTTCAAATTTGAGCCAAAGTAAAATTCGTGTCCACCTCACTACATTGCTGCGACTCCACAATGTGTACATTTAAATTAATGTAGTCATTATTGTATCTTATGTTTGGGCATTTTATTTGTTGTAATCTTGTGCTTAATTATACCACGTCTCTCTCTCTCTCTCTCTCTCTCTCTCTCTCTCTCTCTCTCTCTCTCTCTCTCTCTCTCTCTCTCTCTCTCTCTCTGGTTCTATATCCTAAGCATGTTTTCCTATATCTAGTTTCATTACTCACCAAAATTACTCTCACAATCAATGATGTACTCACAATCAATGATTCGGATTGCTTGGTGTGTATATAAATGTTTGTAAAATAAAAGTGACGATAATTCTCAAGCAATTACAAAGCGCGGAAATTAGTATCTTTGGACAGACCATTAAACAGATGCGTACGTTTAGCTTCGAGACCACATCAATACAGCTGATGTTTGTTGTATAGACAAATTTATCTCGAAGAACGTCCTGACCATGTTTGCCTGCTTGACTGCCCAGCGGTCATGTATCGAAACCCCATTGAGGCAGGAAGTTCTAAACCTGACCTGAGCTCCCTGCTCGATCAGCCCAAAATGATTTCCAAGAAATGTTATGGGATGTGATGTTTGCGGGAGTGATGTTTACCACATAGCTAATCCAATGCTGATTGCTCTGTAGAAATAGGGGTTTAGAACCAACAACTCAAAACGCCTCAAGGCAGGTAACACGTCTTTAACCTACAAGTGCTGAATTCGTAAACTAGCATTCCAGTAAAGACAAATATTTATATCATAAACAAATATTCATCACTATTGGATTGAATAATAATGCATCTCTGTCTTCCTTGACTTTGCGTGCCATACCAGTTTGGTGGTTCCCCCATTTATCTGACAGTTGCTTATTTGCTCATGGAGACATAAGGAGAGCAGAATGTTAGACTGGCCTGTGTGCCTAATTCTTAAATCTTCGAAAATAAAATTCGTTCGTTAATTCGTTCATTCGTTCTCTCTTTCGGCCGATTTTACTATAATGATTCAGTAAAGAAGGTAAAAGAAATTCTATATATCTACTGTTGGTCTGCGATTTCTGAAACTGAACACAAAAGAAGATCTTAATGTATACCGTGAAATAATAATGAAGATTTGCATTGTATTCAGTGTCGGTTTTTTTGCCAGCCGTTCGTAAAGCAATGGCAAACTAATGATCGCAAACTTGCCCAGGAATCACGAACAGCCAAAAAATGCTGAGGTTGACTGCTACGTCCTGTAAAGAAAAGGCAACTGTATTCTGTGCAATTTTTGAAGATAGTCCTTGGGTCTCCTGTTGTGTCTGAGCGACTATGATGGTAGTAACAACGATTTTCATGTGGCTGGAATCACAGAACTATACCAAAGTGTGTGTACTTAGTGGTTCAATGAGCATGATCCAAAAGTTCGAGGCGGGTTCTGTACGCAGACAGTGGATTGAATCACTGAGGCGGTCTGTTGTACGTCGAGTCACCTTTATCTTAGCGTCGGGACATGCTCCAGTTGAGGGAAATGAACGAGCTAATAAATTTGCTGGCTCTGCATCCCCTGCAGATGGACAGTCAATGGATTCTGTCGGTGTTATTAACGCCCTTAGAGAGATGTCGAGAGGAATGGACTTTGACGTCCGTGAATCCACTTCGTTGTCCAGAATGAGAGGCTTGGAAGAATTGACCGTTGAGATTGAGGGTAGCGCTAAGATGACCAGTTATGTCCTTTCTTGTTTACCATTGACCTGTGACATATGAGGCTACTGTGGAGGGCGGACGCGCCATGGACCAGGCTGACATTCTGAATGCTCTACGAGAAGTGAGACTTTTGCAAGAACCAAGTGATGACTGTGAATCTACAACAATGGCCAGACTGCGAGAGCAGCAAATTAAAAGAGGGGTGGCCAAACAAGAACACTACGCAGGAAGCCAAAGAAGATTGATAAACCAACACAGAACTGGCGTCGTTAGCCGCTACACGCTGCGGGATTTGCTGAGGAGGGGATCCGAGCACTTATGGACTGAATGGTCCGATGTGCAACGAGGATGATCTGTCGACTAACTAACTAACATATGAGCGGTGTCATGTCAATGTAGTACGAAGACGTGCACTCGGTGAAGGATGTGTATGATTGAGATCATTCAACAGAGGACAATCGCTACCGATGCTAGTCGTGTGATAGTAAAGGGTGTATTTGTAATGAATGTGCAGTGTTTAAAAGTATTACCGTTCCAAGTTTTGAATTCACCCTCTGTGGAGTTAATGCAGCATACAAGGTAAATACAAAACTTGGACCGGCAATATTTTCGATATCCCCACAGTCATTAAAAATACACTTTGTATTTGCCACGTCAGTTTGGGCGACTTAGACAGGGCGATGCAATTTCTTGATGTTCGGTTTCAACTGCTTCGCCACGTCGTGTATATTATTGTGCGATTTGTATGCAAAATAAAAAACAAAAAAACAACTGACGTCACAGCCAGCTGTAGTCGCGACGACTATTTCGTTATGCTATCCTAAAGAATAAGATGAATAATATGAATAACGTAGTGATGGTGATATCAAAGAAACAGATCATGCCTAAATGTACAATTAAAATACATTACGTTAATTTGGGGCAAGTGCAGAAATTCAAATACCTATGCACATGGATAACATTGGATGGAAATGCATCACACAGATTAAGAACAGAATAGGATAAGCAAATACTGCATTCTATCAAATGAGGACATTTTATGCAATAAGTCCTTGTCTTTGGAAGTTAAAATAAGAGTTTTCGATTGTTACAAAAACAATTTCTCTAATATACGGTTGCGAATTGTGGACAATTAGTAAACAAGCCGAAAAATCCCACGAAGTCTTGCAAATGGGATTTTATAAAAGAAAGCTGACAATTCATCGAAAGCCAAATTGCGCAATCTGGACATTCTAAGGAAGGCCAAGTGGCAGAGACAACATACCACAAACATCAGAAATAGGCTTCATAATTTTTCTGCCAAATTATAAGAAAACAAAGACTGGAACATGTTGTGAAAACCGGATATATTTGTGGAAGGAGAGATAGAGGAAGACACCATGAGAAAATTCTTGACAGTTCTTGTGTCAGTGCACGGAAGCGAGTCAACACAATAATTGATCCATGCCGTCGGAGATCGCAATTTGTGGAGAAGCAGGTCAGTCGACAAGGCACTTAATGATGATGATTGTAATGACGTGTACTGTCATTATGATTCATAATCCACGCTCAACCATTTTAATACCCTAACTCTGACCCAAACTTAATAGCTCCTTTATTTTTTAGAATTTGTGTGTGTGTGTGTTTCATTCTTTTTATTTTCTTCTTTTTTGCGCTTGCTCTTAAGCGTAGCTCATACACGTGACTCTATTTCCAGTGTACCGGACTGATCTTTACGTCTGGAATAGCCTTCCCTAATTACCAGTGCCCCTCGCCATCAGGCGAACCAACTCCGACTTCAGAGGTACTTGTAACTTACGTTCCCAAGTCAATGACGAGAAGTCAACATTTTAAGTCCAACTGACCGGAGTAGGGATTGAACCCGCGAGATCAGCACACCGGAAGTTTAAGAACGAGCGGTCTTATCTATTGGAACATGCTGGCTCTCGCAAGGCTCCTGTTATTGCACCTTGTATCCCCTCATGGTCTTCTCGTTATGTTTCGCCAAAACCAAATATCTACGACCTCAAAGTCAGCAAGAACTTCAATAACCCCTCCCCATGAAACCTATGAATAAGATTTGGTGGAACTGCGGTAAAGCTGTGGAAATGAAAACAATATAGAATAACATAAAGTAATGCAGCTTTACAGTACAGAATTATGAAACATACATGACGTTGCGGCAAGTAGCCTTCATCAGCAAACAAATACACACATCAAACACAATATATAGTCACGGAGAAGACCCTCCCGTGACTAATTCCGTCCTTATGCCTTAATGTAGTCCCTGGAGGGTCTTCTCTGTGACTATATGTTGTGTTTTGTGTATGTATTTGTTTGCCCACGAAGCTTAAGAGCATAAGGGGATGACACCAACAACAACATCCACTGCCATCTGCTCTTGTCAAGTTTACAATACGGCGGTTTTTGAGCTGGCCGGCTGAGAGTTAACAAACACAGACTAACCAAATCACAGCAATCCTTGATACTTCCAAGTTAGCAGATCATTAATTTGATTCATCAACTTTTATTACTTGTCTTCTCCTGACCAGGCAACATGAAATAGTCCTTATTTAGACTCAAGTTTAGCACACATGTGTTAATTCGACTATCCTGGTTAGACACAGAAGCGATTTATCTTTAGCTGTGCTAAACGTGTTAATACCAGAGACATCTAAGTCAATCAATAAGGTGCCGTCTCGATAATTAGGATTTGCTGCAATGGATCTCCAACACTGTCTGTCTCTCGCCCCGGTTGTACACTCTGTTTGACTGCTGATCGTCCATCTCTTGATGATATCTTTCCACTTGTATCGTTGTCTACCTCTTACTCGCTTGCTTGATCCTTACCGTCCGGTTTGGTTTTCACAACAGTGTTATGTCTTTTAACATGGACGAAATATTTCACTTGCCTATTTATTTAATTTTTCTCATCAACTCTCTTTTCATTCCCAGTTTTTCTAGAACCTCTGTATTTGAGTGTTTTTGTTTCCATGAAATACGACATGTTCTTCTGTATATCCACATCTGAGGGGTCTTAATTCGACTTTCTAGTTGATTGTATAATGACCAGGCTTTCACGCCACATAGTAGTCTCTCACTTACATCTAAATAAATAAAACAAAAATAAAAAGTACTCCCAAGAAGAAATGGTTGAGAGAGGAACTTCCTCATTTAATTGACATTAGAAGTAAAATCCAACAAGCTGAAGATGAATATACAATAATACATATAGAAAAAGTACCAACATATACGACGGCGAAAGAAGCCTGGTCAAATAGTCAGTGAAGGGAGCTTGAAGACAAAGGAAAAGGCAATCGATCTATGTACAGAAAGAGACATGAACTATTGCGCATGAGAAAGCATAAAGAACATGGGTGCCTGAAAATAAGAGAAAATATAATATTAATGGACACAGAAAATATAACTGAAAGATAGACAGAATATATACAAGAGATCTATGACGATGATGGCAGATCAGTAACAAACAACTACAATGAATTTGAAGGACTTCAAATACTGAAAGCAAAAGTTGATGATACAACATATGAAGTGAGGGAAATACCTCGTGTCAGGTAACACCAGTGTCGAAGGAATTAAATCTATGGGTGAAGTTGCTATAGACGTGATAACACAACATTTGAATACTATCTATTACAGTGGCTCTATACCTAATGTTAGTTAGCTAGTTAGTTAGTCGACAGATCATCCTCATCGCGCATAGAACTATTCAGTCTATAAGTGCTCAGATCCCCGACTCAGTAAATCACGCAGCGTGTTGCAACTGATGACACCAGTTCGGTGTTGGTTCATTAATATTATGTGGCCTCCAGCGTAGTGTTCTTGTCTGGTCA
>JACEFZ010000983.1:145000-167507 GCA_014155875.1 Cepaea nemoralis
AGTAGGGATTTTTGTTGATGGGATTAGGTCAGATGGATTGAAATTTAAATTATTAAGAGAGAATCCGGCAAGATTGTCACAAGCGGTAGATATCGCTATACAAGAGGAAAGCTTGAGGAGGAGGTTTAGGTTAAGGGTAGGACGAGAGTTAGGTAGTAGTTCGGAAGATAGAATTGAAGAACCTATGGAAATAGGACAGTATAGACATGGATGGAGAGGAAGACGAGGAGAAATACAGATGGTGCAAAGAAACGAGAATGTATATAATCAAGATAGAAGAGGACAAGTGAGAAATACTGTAAGAAACATGGAAGGTAACACAAATAACTCGAATGTGGTTTGTTGGGGATGTCACCAACGTGGGCACATTTTTCGCTTTTGTGGTAACAGAAGTGGCCCATCGAATACGCAAAATAGTAGAGGTGTTCAGACGAGTATACAGAATAGAATGGCAAATGGCAGACCAGCAAATTGGAATTCTGGAGAAATACAGAGAAATTTTAGAAGGTCAGGAAATCAGGGAAATTGGCATCCCGCTTACTGAATAGGATCGGCAGTATGAGGGAAGATAGTAAGATCCAAAAAGGGCATCAATATATTAAAAACCCAAAGGATGAGTATAATAGAACGTTGAGAAATAAAAAACAAGCCGAGGTAAAACAATTGTCATTAAATATGGTAGATCCTAGCTCATGTATATTACAGATAGGGAAATATAAAGTTAGAACATTAGTTGATTCGGGAGCACAAGTTAGCGTGATTAAAGAAGCATTTTTATATCGAATGTTAAAAAATTGTAAAATATTTAGAATTCAGGAGAATCTTCATTCGGTAACGGGACAAAAATTAGAAGTGTTAGGACAAACGATGATAAATTTGAAATTAGGAGGGATAAATGTTAGGCATATGTTCCATGTGGTTAAAGATTTAAATAGAAATATGATATTGGGACGAGATTTTTTATTGAAAAATGGGGTGAGACTTTTATTTGATTTGCATAAATTAAAATTCCAAGATGTTTACGTAGATTTAGAAGAAGATATGCATGTGTCGACACTAGTTAGAGTCAAAACGACCATGAATTTAAAACCACAGTCAGTTAATTTGATACAAGCAAGACTGAAGAGAAACCCGTATTATATAGCAGGAAACATAGTCAGAATCACGGAATTGCAAAATGAAATAATTGATGAGCCAGGTTTAGAAGTTCCGGATGGAATAATAGAATTAGATAAAAGTTTAACATTTCCAGTAATGGTTATTAATAACACAGGTAGAGAAATTAAATTATACAGAGGATGTGTAATAGCTAAGCTAGAACATAACGTTAGTGACATATTGGCAACAGATAGAGTAAATATGGCAGGAATAAGTTATTCAGAAACCTCTAATGAAAGAAGTAATAATAGACGCGGATACAGAAGAAAAGGGAACGTAAGAATGGATGAATTGATCCATCCATCTAGAAGAAATACAGCACAAATACATTCATTAGACAAAGTAACAAGAGAAAAAGAATTGTTAGCACAATTAAAAACTTCGCCAGAAAATAAGGAAGTGTTAGAACAACTTATAAAGCAAAATCAAGATGTGTTTGCGATAAATGATTTAGAATTGGGTAAGACACAAACAGTTACGATGGAAATAGACACGGGAGATCATCCACCAATTAGTTTAAAACCATACAGAACTCCATTAAGAAATAGAGAAGTCGTAGAAAAGGCAATAGAAGATATGTTGAAAGCAGGCATAATAACAAGATCAAAATCAGAATGGTCATCTCCGGTGGTAATTGTGGCCAAGTCTGATGGTTCGAACAGGTTCTGTTGTGACTACAGGGCGTTAAATAAAATTACTAAAAATGTAGCGTACCCACTGCCAGTAATTGATGATATTTTGGGGCTGCTTAATGGTTCTACATATTTCACAACGCTGGACGCAAGGGCAGGATTTTGGTGTATTCCGATGTCGGTAGACGCGCAAAAATAAAGTGCCTTTTGTACTCATATGGGTTCGTACGAATTTTTACGTATGCCATTCGGTCTGAAAAATGCACCGTCTCACTATATGTTCTTAATAAATGAAGTACTAGACGGTATGCAAAGTTTTGCCTTAGCATATATTGATGACGTATTGATTTTTACGAAAGGAGATGTAGAGAATCATTTAAAACATGTTAGACAAGTATTTGACAGATTAAGAAGGCATGACGTTAAATTAAAGCTTAGTAAGTGCCAGTTTTTAAAGACAGAAACAAAATATTTAGGCTATATAATAAATAGGGAAGGTATTAAACCAGACATGGAAAAGATAAAAGTTATTAAAGAGTTACCTCCTCCCACTAACGTTAAGGAAGTGAGGGCTTTTATAGGAACGTGTGCGTATTATAGGCGGTTTGTACCAGCCTTTTCAAGGATAGCAATACCTATTACGAATTTAACGGGAAAATACGCTAGATTTAAGTGGGATGATGAGTGTCAAAAAGCGTTTGAACTTTTAAAAGATAGCTTAACGGTGGTACCATTATTGACACATCCAGACCTGAATAAACAGCTAATACTATACACAGATGCTTCAGACAATGCAATAGGAGCATGTTTGGTTCAACCATATGAAGGAGAAGAATCTGGAATACCAGGGGTTAAAAATGAAAGACCAATCTATTTCTTGTCGCATAAACTCAGCAGAACTCAACGCAAATGGCCGATTATTGAGAAGGAAGCATATGCTATACACTACGCGCTGCAAAAATTAAATTATTACTTACATAACGCCAATTTCATTATTAGAACTGACCACATGCCATTAAAGTCGATATTAGAAGCACCAATACAAAATAGGAAAATACAAACGTGGGCATTGAATTTACAAGGGTACAATGCTAAGGTTGAATATGTGTCAGGGAAACATAATACGTGCGCCGATCTTTTGTCTAGAATCCCGTACCCACAGTCATCAGGAAACACGGAAGATGAAGTTGAACCAGAGGTAGACGATCGAAACTGGCAAGTAAATATATTAGATTCTGCCATAATAAATAGGGAAGAATTTGAGAGTTTACCATCGGAGCAAGAGTCGGAATCTAGAACAGAAGACCCACATTTAGAACAGTTTGATATGAAAACAGAACAAGAATTAGATCCAAAAGTAGTACAGATAAAAAAGAAATTGAAAGAAACAGGGGAAAATAGTTTTAAAAGAAAGTTTGTAGAGTTACAAGAAGACAATCAATTATATTATATCAGTGAAAAAGGTGAAGGAGTAAGAAAATATATTCCGAAACATTTAGAACAAGAAGTCTTAAAGGCATACCACGATAATAATGGTCATTTTGGACGAGATAAGTTAGTGAAGGCTATTAGCAGTAAATATTATTGGCCGAATTTATTCAAAAGCGTATATGAATATGTTGAAGCATGTGAAAAGTGTAGGTTAAGAAACATGAAGATAATTAAATGTCCTTTACAAGATACCGATATTCCTCAATTTCCAATGCAGAAAGTAAGTTTGGATATTTCAGGTCCTCATCCAAAAACATTATCGGGAAATGTATACCTACTACATATAGTTGATTCATATAGTCTTTGGCCAGAAGTGTATCCAATTCCAGACAAGAGTGCTGATTCAGTTATAAATATGCTTTTACAAGAATTTATACTAAGGTTTGGGTGTCCACAAATAATACTTACAGACAATGGGAAAGAGTTTGTAAATAAAAAGTTTGAGAAATTGGTAAAAGATTGGAATATAAAACACATTAGGACTTCATATTACAGACCAACTTCTAATGCTAAAAATGAGAGCCAACACAGAACACTATACAATATTCTAGCGAAAAATTTAGAAGAACACGATATGGATTGGGATCTTTATTTGGGGATAGCATTAGCGGCGATACGTACACACGAAAATGAAGGAACAGGTTTCTCACCATTTTACTTAGTACATGGAAGAGAACCAATATTGCCAATTGATAATTTATTAAAACCTAGGAGAAAATATCTGGGAGAAGATTTTCAAGAAACAAGGTTGCAAGAGATGCATAAAGCACATGTACGTTTAAGAAATAATATAATTAAGGCTAGAGAAAGACAGAAGAAATACGCAAATAAAAATGCACACTTACAAGAGTTTAACGTAGGTGATAGGGTATATTATAAAAAACATAGAAAAAACTCTAAGTTTGATGCTCATTGGGTCCCGGGATACTATATTTTAGAAAAAAAAGGTCCAGTGTCGTATACTATTAAGAATCAAATTTCAGGGCATGTTGCACGTTCACATGTAGAACACTTAAGGCGGGATAATGAAGAAAGGGATGCAGAGAATAATAATAATAATTATTGTTCCGAAGAAATATTGTCAGGTGGACAGATTGTCAGACAATCGGTATATCCAATACCTATAGAGAATGGAAAACAAGTAACAACAGCATCTACTACAGCTGAACAAGAAGAAACGGTACCAAAAACAGTCATGACAGAGGAAAATAACGTGTATGACGATTATATTAGTGAAGAGTCAGTTACCGAAAATATTGAACCTCCATTTATGAATACAAGACAGGCAGTAAAAAGAAAGTTGGATAGACAGAAAGAAAAAGAAATTAAGAGGCAAAGGAAACTTAGAGCGAATTCTTCGAGTGAGGAAGAGATGCCACTATTTGAAAATTTGTTGAGACTGCAAGACAGAAAAATTAGATTGGATGTAGAAAGGAAGAGATTAGCGGTTGCTAGTAATGGATATACAGATGGGGAACAAGAGATGGATGAAAAGTCAGAAACTGATGAAGAAGCGGATATGAAAGAAGATAGCTCTCCTCGAGAGGATAGCGACATTGATGTAGATATTGCAATTATAGAAAAAAATTTGAGGTTATTAAAGAAATGGAGAAGTGATAGATGAATAGAGTGATACAAGGTTCTGCAGATGGCAGATAGAAGAAGAAGTTGGACACGATATTTTTGTGTTTACAAAGGTACTTGATGGAGTTTTTCTAAAGCGGAAAATTATTATTGGGTACTCAGAATATGGTCTTGAAATTTGTATGTGTACATTGATTAATGTGGGGGGATAAATATGATGAGGGGATTGAAATGCTTTGCTCAATTGTGGGGACTTCAATTGTGTTTTATGAAATGTGAAAAATAAGTTAACTTAGATGGTTATTTTTACGATGTTTTGGGTTGATTGAGTTACCTTAAGGGTGTTTAAAATGATTATTACTTTGAAGTTCAGTTAGAAGATGAATTAAAGTAGTGGTTAGTGAAGTGACTCTATATGTAGTAATGGAGGGGTATGTTGTTATTACATGTGGGGTATGCAATGTATATACAAGGTTTATAATAGGAGCTGGGTTGAACAGCGTTTAATGGGAGAATATGGGGGGAATGCCAGGTTGAATTTTGGCATTTAAATAACTGCATATTGGAAGAAGAAGACTGTACTTAACAGTATAATAATAGTTAAGAAGTGTTTTGTTGTGGAAGGAATGGTAAACGGGAAATTGATGATCTGAATAATACAAAGGCTAGCAGTTTTGGATTAACATATTTTTTTTGATAATAACAATTATTATTGACGGAAACTGAAGATAAATTTTGAAACTTTATTTTTTGATAAAGTTTTGAGAATGTATGGGAAGAGAAAGGTGATTACTTCTTACTTTCTTACTTTTTCCTTACTTTTATTAATTTCAGGTGCGCACCTACACAAATCTAAACTAGCTATTTTTTTCTGTCTATCCTAGAATACTGAGAGTGTGAGAATGTGAATAAGGGGGGAAATAAAGGATAAGGGGGGAATATCTTCAGTTTTGTCAATCATAATTTAGATGGACATTTTAAAGTTAAAAGCGGTTCGCTTATGGAGACTTTTGTATTGTGGGGAATTTTATGGAGAGTTTTGTAGAAAGTGCTTATATTTTGTAGAGAGTTTTGTAGAGAGTTTCGATATTATTGTCTCTAGTTAGCAATTGGCTATGAGGAGATAGGAGAATTGACTTAGGAAATATATGGAATTGTAGTTATTGTAGAATAGAGATGTAAAGTTAACTAAGTAAAAGTTGGGGTTGAGATTTTTTCAAGGAAAAATTCTCTTTGAAGAAGGGGAGGTATTGTAACAGTGAGGAATTAGGTTAGGAGTAAAGAGTTAAGGAATGCTGCGCATTCCTTGACTAGGGGGAAAACCATAGTGAACGTGTGTGCACGAATGAAGAAGGGTATCTAGGTAAAACACACACGTCACTTGGGGCCAGCGAGAAGAGATGTCAACACCAAGAAGTGAGTCTCCATCATGTGTGCAGAGATAGAACGATTCAGATAATAAAGTATGTTTCTAACAACGCGAAGACTTGTGTGCTGTACGATCACTATTATAACCTGTATGTAGCACTGTGACACATAGCTTCGTTCTGTATCCTTTCCAACTGCTTATGGCTGATAGTCAGGATGGCATACTCCAAATCAGAAATGACTAGATCCTCGTAAAGGAGACATAGATGGCGCTGTTCACAGTTTGCCGCCGCCATCACCTGCATGGCAGCTAAACCTCTCTTGGCCTTTATTATCATCCGGTCTTTGTGCTCATGATAAGCAAGACTTCGATCAAAACATATCCCTAGGTAGTTCTTTGCCTGCGTTCTTTCCACCGTCTCTGAACCCAGATGTACAGTTGATGTTGGAGTGTTGACAGAATAGTTATTCAAAGAGAACCATGTCACTGTTGCTTTTGTTGGGTTGACCATTGCCCCATCTTCCACACACCAAGCACTTATGCGATTTGGCTATATACATAATGATTTCTTTAAGTCCTATTGCCAAATCGCTACCAAAGACTATAAGAAGAAATCAATTTAACACATCAGGGTGAGTTGATTGTTACAAATAAATAAACAAACGACACTCTTACGGCCCTGGGGCGCATTGGGCGTATGGTGTGAGACCTATATTTCTATACACAAATCGTCACTCTGTGGGTGATGTAATCATCATCACGTTTGGTAGCTAGACGCTCGCGTACCACTCCGATGGGCATGGGGTTGAATCTACATAGAGGCGGATTTATAAAATTGATCTGTGCTGGCAGGTCAACCCAGCGTTACAAAGGTACCAGGGAATAACTGGGGAAGGGAAGTCTGCCGACTACCCAGGCTCGGCAATAGTTATTCTCATCTCATCTCATCATCATCTCTCATCTCATCATGTTCCTCTTGTACCTTGTACGGTGTCGAGGTGAAGTATAAACAGCTGGAGAGTGTCTGCTTATGGGCTTCATGTATCGATATTCCCTTGGACCCGCAGACTACACAAATCAACCCCACCTCCACGTGGTGCAGACTGGGAAACCATGACCGCGAGGTCATGGGCTAACGGGGATATGGCTTGCCATAGGGGATGGAGTTCCATAGTGCCATGGAGTTGGCGTGGAGCAAAGTACCACTCAGTGCAGGTGACCTAGAGTCTTGCACATTTCAGAGACAGACGTGAAGATCGAGTGGTTTGTGAACCACTCTGCGGAGCGAAGGTCAAGCACGGACTACAGGTCCGTGAGAGATCATTCAGGTTTGGACCGCGTTCGAGGACGGACGGAGAATGGCACATGGCAGAAGTCCATCTAGCCGCCACGTTTGTACAGATTGAGCTGTTTGTGAATTGGTGGACGAATGTCGACGTCAGTGATTGTTCGAGCGACAGATATACAAGATAGAGATCGAGTGCAAGTATTATTGTTTTAGTGACATTAATCTGACATTTGTTTTAAAAGAAAAACTGAATACACCGTGTGAAAACAGATGCAGCTGTTGTGTTATGAAGAAGTTATTGTTAACGCAGTGTAGTCTGTTATGTGATATATATATATATATATATATATATATATATATATATATATATATATATATATATATATATATATATATATATATATATATGATATATATATATATATATATATATATATATATATATATATATATATATATATATATGTGGTTATTTGGATAAGGTAGAAAGGTTGATACTACCCCATTCAATTAAGAATCACCCCTGAAGAAGCTGAAGAACAACAGGGTGCTCTTTGCCAGACGAAAGCTAAAAGAGTGGGAGAATAACTCCCCGACAGATACCAGCGTCAAGCACTGGAAAATACGGCCAATTAACTCCAGGGCAAATAAGAACAACAATAGAACATGAATATTACATATGCCCTATCTACCGGGAGACAGTAGAGTGACTTATGTCAACAGTTACAGGGAATCTAATTCGTTAGCAACTGAGTAACATCAACTCGTCCATCGGCAACACAGAACAGCTCAGTGGCAGTAGAATCGCTAGTCGTAATCCATCCAGCAATAACTTATTGCTGACTCATTGGTGACCCATTTCGCTCTATGGCAACACAGTTCGTTTATGCCATCCTAATGCCTATCCCGCTCATGGCACTCCCTATGGTCAGATTTTTGCCCTAAACCTGCGACTGGCCTAGCAAGCCGGCAAGCCGGCAAGGGATCCTCATAATGCTCGTAGAAAAACTAAGAAGTATAGTTATTGCAAACTAAATTAATTCGCCAAGTAGCGACATTGTTAAACTATCCGTGCGGTTTGCCAATAACATTCGAGAGACACCACTGGCACCTTGCCGTCGTGATAGACGATAGTTTGTGCTTTAAAAAGCATAATAACTTTTACCTATGGTGGTAGCAAATGGGACTGATAAGGCCAATTCGCTATGTAAATGTCCGTTCACAGTGGGTGCATGTGAACACGTGGTCATTTCCACCATCATGCACCATCTTACGTCTCACACGCTCGGTGTGTGACTTATCTGCAATAATTTTCTCCTTTGTCTTTATTCCATTTCTGATGTTTGCCCTCCATGCAACACGTTCAGTGGCGACTTGCTCCCAGTGTGCATTATCAATGCCTGTATCAATCATGTCCCGCTTACACACATCTTTGTATCGTAGTAGAGGCCGACCCTAAGATCTCTTACCCATCTGTAGTTCACCAAATAAAAGATGTCCTTTGGTATTCTACCATCATCCATCCTCCTAAGATGTCCTATCCATCTAAGTCTACGAAGACTGAGCATGGAATAAACCGTCACAAATCCTGATCTTTTTAATACTTCAGTATTTGTGATTTTGTCTTGCCACTTAATACCAAGAATTCTTCGCAGACACCGCATATTTAAGCTGTTTAAACGTTTCTCTTGGTGTGAGTAAGTTGTCCAGGTTTCACTGCCATAAAGAAGAGTACTAAGGACACAGGTTTGATAGACAAGGACTTTTGTTTTGGCAGTAAGCTTCCTGTTCTCCCAGACTCTTTTTCTTAACCTGTTCATTGTTGTTGCTGCCCTATCAATCCGGATGTTGATTTCCTGATCTAGGGATAATTTGCTATTTACCACTGATCCAAGATATGTAAAATGGTCTCCCATCTCTAGTTCGGTGTCGTCAATAAAGATTGATGGTACCCCACGTGCACCTTGTGACATAATCTGTGTCTTCTTTTTGCTAATTGTTAAACCAAATTCAGAACAGGCATTGGAGAATGCAGATAGTAGACATTGCAATTCATCCTCAGAGTGGGTCGTAACTGCAGCATCATCTGCAAAAAAGCAACTCTCTGATCAGTACCCTCCTAATTTTGGTCTTGGCCTTCAATCTCTGAGCATTGTAGAGGCCGCCATCTGAGCGTGAATGAATGTATATACCACCATCCTGATCACGAAAGGCATATTTCAGTAGAAGTGAAAAGTATATTCCAAAGAAGGTGGGAGCTGGTACACAACCTTGCTTAACTCCACTCTTGATTTCAAACTCTTCAGAAGTTTCACCATCAAACATGATTATACCCTTCATACCTGTGTGGAACGATTCCACAATGGACAGAAGAGTTGGTGGGCAGCCAATCTTATTTAGTGCCTTGAACAGACCCTAACGACTGACCACATCAAATGCCTTTGTGAGGTCGATGAAGGCAATAAACAGTGGTTGATTCTGTTCACGGCATTTTTCTTGCATTTGTCGCAATGAGAATATCATATCAAGTGGTAGACCGGTTCTGTCGAAAGCCACACTGTGATTCGGGGTAGACTTGATCTCCTAGGAATTGAAGTCTGCGCAGAACAATTCTGGCAAATGCTTTTCCAACAATACACAGAAGTGAGATACCCCTATAGTTGTTGCAGTCGCTCCGATCGCATCGAGAGAGACCAGACGCTAAACTTACAAGCAGGCCCCAAGTGTCTTGTTTTGGAACTTGCATCAGCTCAGACGAGACCCCAGCAGTTGAACCCGAATCAGCTCAGACGAGACTCCAACAGTGGAACTATCAAACACGCTCCTAGTTTCTTTTTTTTTGGAACTAGCATTACCTTAGACGAGACCCCAGAGACTAATCCATCACATGTCCCTAATTCCGGTCTCTAAACTCACAACGGCTCAAGCGAGACCTCAGCAGTTGAATTATAAAGCAGGCCCCTAAAGCAGGCCCCTCGGAACAAGCATCAGCTCAAACGAGACCCCATCCGCTAAACCATCAAACCAGGCCTTAGTTCATGCCTCGGAACTAGCATCAGCTCAAACGATACCCCATCAGCTAAACCATCAACAGGCCCCTAATTCCTCTCTCGGAACTAGCATCAGTTCAGACGAGACCGCAGCAGATCAGATAAACCATCAACCAAACCCTTAGTTCCTCTCTCGAAAGTCACAACAGCTCAGATCTTCAAGTTTTTAGCTTAAAGCAGCCATCGTCCAAGATTATTTAATACCTTACCTAGTGTTTCCGACATTTGATTCCAGAACTTTCTCGTACAGAAGCAAACCATATATTCCCCAGGGGTCCGGCCGATGCATCGGGAAGTATAATCAATGTTTGCTCCGTCCTCAGGGGAGGTTGTGAGGTGCTGGACCTTCTGGGTAATCTATGTGCTTGTTGTGTTAACTTACTTTGCAAGTATCGATCTCCTGTCCACTATGTTAACTGGTTTTATCTTTAGGCTCCTCGAAGGAAACTTAATTATTGTTTTTCTTCAACTGTAGCAGTGTAGTGTTTTGTGTTCTTTAATTCGTCTGTTTCTGAAACTGCATATCTATACGGTCTGTTAACTTTGGGAGCCGCTGTAGTGTCGGGGCTAGGGGTTCTCCTGTCGGCTCGGTGGGTATGGGTTTGATTCCTCATCAGGGTTGATTATTAAAGATTCAGTGCCAAAAAAAACATCAGTGCTTTCGTATTGTATGGACATATATAATCGCAGTGGAAATGTGGTTTCTGAGGACAATGCAAAGAATACAATGGACAGATAGAAACACCAATGACCAAATCCTACAAGAAGCAATTGAAAACCTTAAACTGATTAGAGAAATTAGACGTAGACAGTTACAATTTATTTTGGGACACGTTATGAGAATAAATAAGTTGGAGAAAATGGCGACAACTGGCAAGAATGAGGGGAAGAGAGGAAGGGAAAGGCAGAGAAGTAAATACCTTGATGGCTTGGCCCCGTGATATGGTCGAGCTAAGAACACAGAACTGATCCACGACTCTGGTTATCGTGTGAGATGGCTAAACAAAAAGCCGTCCACGTTTATCGGCGTGGCACATGATGATTATGCCAAACAGAAAATAGGTTTGGAACAAACATAGCAGACAATCAAATGTACAAGCATTATAATGTAAATGTCTGCTCCCTGAGCATGAAACTGCGGAAGATACTGCGAAACAAAACGAATAAGACGGTGACCCAAGTACGGCACTATATTGCCCTTCTGTTCAAATAGGAGGTCACATTTGGAGATATAGTATCCTTTGGCACTAATCGGTTACAATGAACTTTGGTTCCCATGTCGATCCTGTCTAAATTGGCTGCCTGCAAATGTCCTAGGAAGTATAGGCCACCGGCTGACACTGACCGCATCAGCCACCAAGTGGCGGTGGTCTAAAAGATATGGGTCGAGCACCATGTGTGAATAGGGTCCTTGACCTTAGTTACTTGTAGCTAGATATTGATGTCTTTCAGCCCGTTTTGTTAGTTTCGTATCGTAATCATCATAATCACATCCGTTGCCGACTTCAAGTGGTTTAAAGTCGCTTAAAAGTCGACAGAGTGGACTTCATTGCACCGGGATTGTATCCCATATGGCTCAGTCTTTTTCTGCAGCTCCGAAAGCTTCGCACAAAGCACGAACTCAGTAGCAACAGCAACGACCCCCAGGAGTCTCCGAATAAATGCCCACGTGAACCGAAGGACGCGGCCCGGAATCGAACCCTAAACCTTCGGAGCCCGAGTCAGACGCCTTGACCACTTCGCCACGAAGACTCCCTTTGCAGACTCACTTCGGTGATCAAGTCTCGCCACAACTCTTGTTCTTGTTCCCTGTAGACGGGAAGGTAGCTTTCCGTTGCTACGTTAAATGGTGTTAATGTGTCTTTTTTTCTGCTTATCCCTTACAGGACGTTGCAGTCAACACCTACATCTTTCAGCTGCTGTTGATGTACTAGGCAAGATTACGCTCAGTAGTTTGCCATTGCTTTCTGAGCGACCGGCTCACATACACCCGTAAGTAACCAACCTGGCGCGATCCGCTATCGAATCTCGAGCAGCTGCGTTACTCACGAGAATATGCGGGATTACGGAGAAAGACCTTAACTCCTTCGCCAGGGAGAAGGCTATGTCTTATTATCTATCCTTATTTACTTTCCTTTTATGTGTGCCGATCAGTACCTGTAGATTTACGTCTCATGAAATACGAGGGTAAGTTAATAAGTAAGGCACAATTTTTTTTGTTGCGTATCCCTTACGGGACGTTGCAGTCAACACCAGCATTTTCAGCTGCTGTTGATGTACTAGGCACGTGTTACGTTCAGTAGTTTGCCATTGCTTTCTGAACGACCGGCCCTTATACCTTTTCGAAAAAACCAGCATCGCTGTGTTTCGAACCCGGGTATACGGGCTCACAAACCGCGTTCGCAAGCCCTTAGCCACAGAGACCGGCAAGGCACAAATGGCTGTAGAAAACTAACTAAATATGATAACAACTTGAAACCAGTTTATTTTTATACATACATTGTCTCTTTATTTCTCAACATAATTTCCACCAACATTGATGCATTTATCCCATCGTCTTATCAGTCCTCCCAAACCGGCTGTATTGAATTACGTGCCCTGTTTTCATTTACCTGCCATCCCACGGAACTGTGTGACTTCTTTATTGACTCGCCCTTGTAACATTTTCTACCCAGCTATGCACCGCTTTACGGGACAAACATTTGTCAGCATAAACACTGACAACCCACTTTTGCGGGAGACATTTCGCTAATGACGCCGAAGTTGAATATTAAGTTAAAACGTGGTTTGGAAAACAGCGCACGCAGTTCTATGCAGCCGGTTCGGGATGACTGATAAAACGATAAGATAACTGCATCAATGTTGGTGGACGTTATGTTGAGAAATGAAGGGACAATGTATGTATACAAATAAACTGGTTTCAAGTTATTATCAAATTTAGTTATTTTTCTACAGCCATCTGTGACTTACTTATTAACTTACCCTCGTACCATAGATAATAATCGTTGCCTAGGAGCTGAAATTGGGATAATGTTTACAGGACAAATGTATTATGAGCAAGATGACAAAACTATGATTCCCCTCCCCACACTTTTCATCTCCGTTCAATGGGCAATGTAGTGCATACCTAATCACCTCAGACAAGAGCCATAAAAGTAGGCTCTAATTACACATAATCATCAACATATAACAGGTATTTTTTTTTCAGAACGTCGTACTCATCACAGCCCAGGGGAAAGACACTCGATCTCTGGTCAGTTCTCCGGCCTCTTGCAGACTCATCTCAAAGGTGTCTGTGATGTCCTGTGTCCATCTTCGTGCTGATTGACCACTGACTTTTCTTCCAGGAACCCGCCTTCCATCATTACTCTTCTCCAGTCACTGTGGCGTTTAATATGGCCGCCAACGTTTATCGGCATGGCACATGTGTCAAGGTCTCACATCCGAGGTTGCGACGCGTTGTCTGTACCAACGCCAGACAACATAACAACACGCAACCCTGAGTGATGTTAAACACTGCAGAGGGAATGCGGCGTCTTCGACGACGCCCGTATAAGCAGCCAAGCACAGCAATTGAGCGAAGCTTAAACGACCGCTGGTCAGCAGTACACCCCGTGAACCTTGCAGGGGTCACACCAGCTGACGTGAGCGTGTAGCGTGTAGAACGCCAGGACTGGCAGACGGGTTTAGGTGTTTGAATGGACAGGTCGCATGAGTCGGCGAGTGGTGTGTGAATCTGCATTGAGAGCTAGCCTGTACGACAGTGGGAGACTGGTTCGAACGCTTGAATAGTGTGACTTGTAAGTGAGATGTTTATTGCTTGCTTGTATTATTATGTATTGTAGTGATATTGTTCATGCCGTAATGATTGCTATGGATTGTCATTGCGCGATGTTTGTGCGATAATAAATGCAGCGAGTAAATAAAGCTTGTGAATAATACTTTCGGATATTCACTTCGTGTGATTTGATAGTTTGATATTGCTTCACACTTGCCAGAAAACGAGCTACTTATCTTGCTCTACGCAAGACTCTGACAACATGATGGTGATGATATTATTTTCTAGGCGTGGTGCTATTAAATAACCAGTTGTCTTCGATGTTCACATCTTGTAGTGTTGGTATATTTGCTCTTCTCGGTCCATGATATATTAAGTACCTTTCCGTTACATTTTAGTTCATTGTTGTTTGTTTGTTTGTTTGTTTGTTTTTTTGCACTCGCTCGCTCTTTTTGAACTCAAGCGTAATCCGTACATACTATTTCCAGCAGTATTGGACAGAATCTTGCGTGTGGATTAGCTTTCCGCTATTAACAGTGCTCCTCGCCATCAGGCGAACCCACTCCGACTTCAGAGGTACTTGTAAGTTACGTCCCCAAGTCAAGGACGATAGTTCAATATTTTAGTCCAACTTTCCGGTGTAGGATTTGAACCCCTTACCTCAGCATCAGCACAGTGGATGTTTAAGAACACGCGTTCTTATCATTTCTGCCATGCTCACCTACTGTTCATGAAGCAGGATACTCTTCTTTTGTCATTGCGACAAGGTTCAGGACCGTATGCTGCCATAGGAAAGATGTGTGTGTTCATATATGTAATTTTAACTTGCTGGTGTGGTGCCACCAATTCTTAATACCGCTTAAACGCTGTATTGATATGGTCAAAACGGAAACATTTAAACAGATTTCATATGCGGTGTCTGCGAAGAATCACTGGTATTAAGTGGCAAGGTAAAATCACATTTACTGAAAGAATGGAAAGATCAGTTTGTGTGGCGGCTTGTTCCACGCACAGTCTTCGTAGACTTAGTTGATAGACAGGACACATTAGGAGGATGGATGATGGTACAATACCAAAAGTTATATTATTTTTTTTGGGGGGGGGGGGGGAGGGGGGAATTTTAGATGGATAAATGATCTCGGGGTCGGCCTTTACTACGGTACAATGATGTGTGTAAGCTGGACATTAATGATACAGGCATTGATATTGTACCTTGGGAACAAGTCACCGCTGATCGCGTTGCACGGAGGGAAAGGATTAGGAATGGAATAAAGACAAAAGAGAACATGATTGCAGACTGGTTTCAGAGTGGGGCGTGTGAGTCGTCCGATGGTGCATGATAGGGTAAATAACCATGTGTTCACATGCACCTATTTTGGACGAACATTTACCACTCTAATTAGTCTGATGTGTCACAGTCGCCACCATTATGGATTGTAGATAGTATGCCTATTTTGAAAGACAGTGTAACAAACTATCGTCTGTCAAGACGGCCAGGTTCCAGTGATATGTTCAGTCAACATCTGACGTCACTTGATTAGTCGTCATTTTTGTTGATTATGGAGCAAAGATATTCAAAATATGTGGCATTTTCAATATCCTCATTGTTGATAGTGGCATTGATTGTGATATCCGTTCTCTAACATACAAGATATATGGTTGGGCTGTTAAGGCCTCTGGAGTGTTTATGCTTGTAGCTACACTTTGCTTACGCATTTTCCTCATGTTGGACTGGTAGTGTACGGTTCCGTCGCCTTGCTACTAAGTTGAGAGCGTGGAGCGTCACTACGAGCTGTGAATTTCGTGTGGAGTGTATTTACATCTGCCCGCGGTTGTTTGTAGCGTGAACTGCTTGTTCTGAAAAATAGGGGCTGGTGGGTCGCTGAACTAACTGGGTTGCCTTATGCAGTAACGTGTGGCTGTTGATTTTCTAGTGACTGCCGCTTCCATCGTCGATGAACTGTATTTTTCGTGGAGGACTTTTGTGTTGGCATTCTGGCAGCGGCATTATGCATAGCTGTTTGTTTGTCGAGACTCCGATCTGTTCCACTGTTCACATTGAGCAGCGAGGAGCATTCTGTGTGATAATAACTGCAACAGAAACGGGGCATAATGAGGCGACCCTTTGCATGGAAGTTGGAACCACGACTATCTAACTAGCTAACTATCTAACTGATTGTGGCGGTTGGCTGGCATGTAGTTTCATACTTCTATAAACGTGCGAATTGGTCTGTTCAGTCATATACGCTACCACCATGGGTTGTAGTTATTATGAGTTATTATTTTTAAGCACAATGTAACAAACTGTCCCCTGTTAAGACGGTAAGGTGCCATTTAGTTAGTTTCGTCCGCGGGTAATCGTTTTTCTCTTTTTCGTAAATCCAGAAAAAAATTATATTTACTTTCAATGTAGCATATGTGTACTTAGGGCACATTTTAAATACGCGACAGTTGAAATCCAAGTAGTAAACTGTACCCTTATTCTTCTTCTTCTTCTTCTTCTTCTTCTTCTTCTTCTTCTTCTTCTTCTTCTTCTTCTTCTTCTTCTAGTCTATTTCACATGACGCTCGTAATCATGTCTATCCACAACCTTCCGTCTTTTGTGCTGCTAATATTTTTTGATTCTGATGTTCCTCCATCAATGTGTGTCTGGCCGTGCCAATTCTTACTCCCAATTCTCTCATTCTAAACTGTCGTTCTAGTATTCAGACTAAGCCCTTTATTTTGACTTACCGCAATATACAGCACATGTATGTGGTCAGAATAGCCGAATAAATAAGATTGCTCGCTCTTACAATCTATGTTTCTGATGTCGAGGAAGCTGGTTTAACCCCCACAGTGGTCAACTGGACTAAAATGATGACTTGTCGTCCTTGACTTGGGGACTTGGGGATGTAAGTTACAAAACTTGTGAAGTGGTAGTGGGTTGGCCTGATGGCCAGGGGAAGCTAATCCATACTTAAAACTCAGTCCAGTGTACCAGAAATAGTCGCACTTGTATGGACTACACTTGAGTTCAAAGCGAGCCAGCCCCCCCCCCCCCCCCCGCCCCCACCCCCCCCCCCCCCTTCCCAAAAAATAAATAAATGATATCAATAATAACACATGAATCTACTCACTGGCTTGCCTAACTACACGCACACAGCCCATAGATCGCTCCATGCTATACATAGGTCTGTATTGGGCTCGTGCTATCAGACATGCTGGTGGTACCCGTCGCCAGAAAACTGGGTCATGTATATTGATAACATCATAGACTGGTGCCAGGTGTCTGGGTCGAACTCCCGGGGATCACCCAGTTATCCCTACAGCGCCACACTGGTAAGCGAGGGATAATATCATTTACAGTCGCTACAAGTCATATTTGGCACAAGCCGAAAAAGGTGATAAAGGTCAGGTTTATTAGGACAAAAATGACAACAGAACGTCGCTGTGATGGGAAAATTTGCATTGATGTTCAAATCTTGTAGAAAGGCAAGTGTTCGTCTTCTTGTAACCGCAGTGTTCTATGCATTGTGCTGTAACATTTCAGTTCATCACCTGTGATTGTCTTCTTGTAACCGCAGTGATCTAAGCATTGTTCTGTAACATTTCAGTTCATCACCTGTGATTGTCTTCTTGTAACCGCAGTGATCTAAGCATTGTTCTGTAACATTTCAGTTCATCACCTGTGATTGTCTTCTTGTAACCGCAGTGATCTAAGCATTGTTCTGTAACATTTCAGTTCATCAACTGTGATTGTCTTCTTGTAACGCAGTGTTCTAAGCGTTGTTCTGTAACATTTCAGTTCATGGCCTGTGATTGTCTTCTTGTAACGCAGTGTTCTAAGCGTTGTTCTGTAACATTTCAGTTCATCGCCTGTGATTGACTTCTTGTAACCGCAGTGATCTAAGCGTTGTTCTGTAACATTTCAGTTCATCACCTGTGATTGACTTCTTGTAACCGCAGTATTCTAAGCGTTGTTCTGTAACATTTCAGTTCATCACCTGTGATTGTCTTCTTGTAACTGCAGTGTTCTAAGCATTGTTCTGTAACATTTCAGTTCATCACCTGTAATTGACTTCTTGTAACCGCAGTGTTCTAAGCATTGTTCTGTAACATTTCAGTTCAACAGTGTTGACTGTCTACTCAATGCTGTGATGAGAGCGACGTCCTACTAATAGCCTTCTACGTGGTGATGTTCAAAAGAATCGAATCTTTCTTTTTGTTTTTCTTCTGCGTCTGCTTGTGCTTCTGCTGCTGCTGTTTCTTCTTCTTCTTCTTCTTCTTCTTCTTCTTCTTCTTCTTCTTCTTCTTCTTCTTCTCCTCCTCCTTCTCCTCCTTCTGCTACTTCTTATTATTATTATTCTCCTTCCTCTTGCGGGATAGTCCCCCCATCCTAACCACGTCATGCCGTTGATTCTTTTGTTATCTCCTGTAGCTGCCTCCGTGTTCTCCCAGCATTATCTCTACCTGTAATTCTCTTATCTTTGTGTTTTTACTGCGTAATTCTTGTTCACGATTGATTGGATTTATGGCTAAATGTTTATAGGTAACTAGCTGACCCGGCCCGGCTTCGCCCAGTCCTTGGTGGGGAGCATCTCATTTAATTCATATAAGTAGTCATATAAGTTCCCGTTCCCGTTACCGACTGTCCTTGGTGGGAGCATCTCATTTAATTCATATAAGTAGTCATATAAGTTCCCGTTCCCGTTACCTACTATCTGTCTGTCTGTCTGTCTGTCTGTCTGTCTGTCTGTCTGTCTGTCTGACTCGGCCCGGCATCGCCCAGTCCTTGGTGGGGAGCATCTCATTTAATTCATATAAGTAGTCATATAAGTTCCCGTTCCCGTTACCGACTATCTGTCTGTCTGTCTGTCTGTCTGTCTGTCTGTCTGTCTGTCTGTCTGTCTGTCTGTCTGTCTGTCTGTCTGTCTGTCTGTCTGTCTGTCTATCTGTCTGTCTGTCTGTCTGTCTGTCTGTCTGACCCGGCCCGGCTTCGCCCAGTCCTTGGTGGGGAGCATCTCATTTAATTCATATAAGTAGTCATATAAGTTCCCGTTCCCGTTACCGACTATCTGTCTGTCTGTCTGTCTCTCTGTCTGTCTCTCTGTCTGTCTGTCTGTCTGTCTGTCTGTCTGTCTGTCTGTCTGTCTGACCCGGCCCGGCATCGCCCAGCTCCTGGTGTGGAGCATCTCATTTAATTCATATAAGTAGTCATATAAGCTCACGTTCCCGTTCCTGACTATCTATCTGTCTGTCTGTCTGTCTATCTTTCTGTCTGTCTGATCCGGCCCGGCTTCGCCCAGCCCCTGATGGGGAGCATCTCATTTAATTCAAATGAGTAGTCATATAAGTTCCCGTTCCCGACTGTCTGTCTGTCTGTCTGTCTGTCTGTCTGTCTGTATAATCATTTATTGGTTGCAGTTAGAACAACCTTAGATAAACGAAGACCAACTTACAAAAAGCATTAGAAAGAGCACTTGAAAGATCTTTACATCTTCCCCAACAATTAACTTGGGTAAATGGAGCAGCGGCAGCAGCAGCAGAAGAAGAAAAAGGAGGAGTAGGAGCTGGGAGGAGGAAGAGGGAGGAGGAGGGAGGAGGAAGAGGGAGGAAGAGGGAGGAGGAGGAGAAAGAGAGAAGAGGAGGATGGAGGAGGGAGAGGGAGGAGGGGGAGGAGAAGAGGAAGAGGGTAGGAGGTGGAGGAGAGGAGAGGAGGAGGAGGAGGAATATAACGCATATGCCTGTAGATTTAATAATGGCTGAAGTTGTTCCATGTCTTCTTAGAGTTGGCGACAGTTTAAAGAAATATAAAATCTTCAAACTTGATAGAGATAAGGTAACTATTATTTATTCATTCTTTAAGCAAAAAAAGATGAGTTACAATGTTATGCATTATGCATTATTTTTATGAAAACTTTAAAAATGCCTTACAGATTGTATCATTATTTATTATAACTCATATGCCGGTACATAACTATGGACAAAGAGTTTATAAATCTTTGAAAACGATGCCACAATATGACTATAAGTTATACAGAAAAGTTATGCCCCTTGAAATAACTTTACAGAGTTAAGTCCCCTGAGATATATGAAATTATAATGAAAAATGAAAAATGAAATAATATTGGGTAAGCAGCCGATTTCACACACAAAGAAATATGACAGTGGGCTGCGCTGGAATGAAAAGAAGACGTGTAGAAAATTTCATCTCTATCGGATGGGCCGTTCGCGAGCGCATAAAGGACATACATACATACAGACAGACAGACAGACAGACAGACAGACAGACAGACAGACAGACAGACAGACAGACAGACAGACAGACAGACAGACAGACAGACAGACAGACAGACAGACGGAGATCGCAATTTATATATAAGATGGAGCAGCCAGTCCTAAGCACAACCTTCCGTTAGCCACTTCTACCTTCATGCCAGATAGGTGGCTGGGTTACTATTCGTTGCTTTGCGTGCTGGTCCTGGTAACACACGGGCGGGATTCTCTTTTGTCACCATTCACGACATGCGTCGTAGGTTCATCGTCATCATAAAATGCCATGCCAGCTGGCATTGTTGTTCAGGTCTCTCCACATATCTCGGTCCGTTGTAAGTCCGTTGTGTTGCATTATCCGCCACAATTACTATGACGTGGTAGGTTACCATGTGACTATTCTTTGCTTTCATTTACGGTTCCGTTAACACAGATGGAGCCTCCTTACAGGCTTCTTACGTTATACAAATTCGGTTACAAAGCTTCTGTTCTTTGCTTCACTTTTGGGTTCCGTGTAACGCACGGATCATTGGCAGGGAAAGATACAATTACTTTCTTGGAGCTTGGAAACCGTAATCCCTTGACAATATTCCCAACTTTGTACTGTGCACATTTCTCCCAACGGTCCCTCTTCCATCGGTGGGCGTATTTCTTGGAATCCTTTTTGGGAACGGTCGTCGCGTTCCACATAGTCTTCCCACGACTCCAATCGCTATTTGCAGCTTGGGGAACCGCCAGGGTCCGTTGCTGATCTTAATCTCCACGACGACATTGCACGCCTGTGCCACACACGAAATCAGATGCAAAATGAATTAATCACACTCGATATAGGGCACCACAGTTAGCTCAATATTTTGTACGTGACTGAAAAGAAAAAGAAACTAAGAATAATTCACGTAAATGATAACTGGATTTCCCGTGGTTAAACCTCACATACCACTGTGGAATCATACACATATTTAGGTAACTATGTCTGGCAGGGCTTAGATATGACTGAGTTATAGTATTAAAGTATACGTTACTACCAGCTTTCTGTTATCGTCAAATTTTGGGCTGCGCGCTCACCAAACACAATACCCCTACATTGTGCCAATGGCTTTGGGCAGAGGAGCACAATTTGGGGGGAGGGGGGTACAAGCTTGTCAGGAAATGCAACATAAAGACTAAATATCGTGGCCGGACAGACCAAAATCTAGACCCTAATTGGCAAATGGGTTTAGGTCGAAGCTCCGACAGGCAGACAGTTGGAGTATTGCTTTCCTGATCCGACAGCTTCTGCAGCTTGTCTTGTTCCAGGCGTCTTGGGATGTAGGGGTGGCGGAAACGATACTAATCACATCTCCCATCAACTGCCGATTATTCTATTAAAATGTCGATATATATGCCTGGATAGTCGGGACTAAAATGTTGTCTTCTCGTCCTTGACTTGGGGACGTAAATTGAAAGTTACTTCTTAAGTCGGAGAGGCGAGGAACACTGGGAATTGGGAAAGCCATTTCACACACACAAACCAGACCAGTGGACTAGAAGTAGTAACATACGTATGAACTACGCTTGAGTTCAAATCGAGCGAATGTAAATATAACCAATCCAACAACTGACATGACATAATCGTGGATATTACCACCGCGCCAGGACACTGCGGTTTGAATAACAGAAATTCTTGGTGTAATTTTCTCAGTAAAATAGCTTCAAGTTCATAGTCACCTAATATGTCTTAAACATGTGTTACTCAGGTTATAAAACCATTGAATATTTAATGTAAAATGCTCATCAATAAAATGTGTTCGATATAAGTGAGAACATGAATGTTAACTAATTAAGTGTTACGGAGTGATTATTCATTGTAAGAGACTTCCAGTTGCTGACAATGGCTATATAAAGTAGTTTTCCCTATGCAAC